>JAIPRK010001661.1:0-40368 GCA_025469195.1 Chaitophorus viminalis
CATAAAATTTTTTCTGTCCATAACTAAGGTTCGAAATTTTAACACTAGGTTGTCCATAAGCTAATCTTCAAAAATATATAAAAAATTTCTACCCGACTTAAAAGAAAGAATTTTATGACTGTTTAAATTTAAATTTTTACAAAATTGCATTATAATTCAATTTAAATATAAAATACTATATTATTTTATACACATTTTAGACAAACATATTAACTCCGTTCAGAATCGTTATTTGTATACAATGATATCTATCATTGCATTCAAATTTAACAAATCCATTGTAATAATGACCTATCCTATAAACGAGTTGCACTCCACCCCCAACTGTACAGCAAAGCGACGCCCACCCGTTCTTTTTTTTGTTATGGCCGCTCGACAAAAAACAAATTAAGAGTAGAATGCGAAAACGAAATCTGTTCCGATTTCGCGAATCGAAACGGTGTAACTTACCGCACTACATCAAGTGTCACCAACCGTGACGTAGACGCTAACTCGTAAGTCATTACCTCATCCGAGTTATTATCTAATAATAATATGATCACAATTGAAAGTATATCGTGGTACACGATGAGCTCACGAGGATTCCCTAATATTGCAACGATATCCGCTGTGGGTGTCATAGCAGTAAAGATGACGCAATCCTGTAACTCGTATGGTAAAGTTGACATTTTAAAGAAAAAAAAAATGTAAACGGCTTAGTAAACGTAATTATTTATTCAATTAGTCATTTTCTAGGGTTCTTTTTCTATATTATAATTTGACGGTTCAACTGCTTTATGATATTAGTATATTATTTTTCTGGAAACGAAAACAAATTGTTAATAATTATACCGTTTAAGAAAATAAACTATATTAAACCATTAATATTTTCAAGACAATGTAAGCTATACGACGGATTTTGAGAAAATCTTCATATTTCACTAAAATAACAATATACTAAACTTTTTTTTTTATAAAGATTTTTTCAAATTCTTAGTACAAAATAATTTATATTTATTTTTAAGACACGAATAAATGTAATCTTTATAGCCATATGAGTTAAGAAAAAAATAATTTAATCATCCCTGTATGTTACTGTCTCAGGTGATATCGCGATTAATAAATCATCGTGGGACACCCTGTGCATACTACGGGATGAGGTAGTGGACGAAACGCTTAACAAACCAACATTTTGCGGATTGTTTCTACAGCCATCATCCTACTCCGTCCGTCTAAACCTTAAACGTTCGTGAAATGATATAAATCAAACCTGAGGCCATAATGATATTACCAACGATCGACGTTATTACAACAGCATTCTAATATTTTACGTATCGACGAAATTAATAATAATTTGACTAGTAAACTTTGTATAGCCGAATTAAACTACTTAAGATTGAAACAATTACTATCGAACGATACAAGTATTGATATTATTGTAAAAACATTTTTGCAACTCAATGTCGTAATGGTCGTATGGTCATATATGTATATTTGTATATTGTATACTTTAAATAACATGAAAATCCATTTAATCGATCGAAAATAGATTGATTGTAGTGGTGATAACAAAAAGTCACTGACTATAAATATACTCACCATGTTCTGTACTCATATTTCCTGTAGTTCACGTGCATATAATATTATTATTCGTTCGAAATTTCTACGTTACCGTTATAAAAAAAAGACCGTATTTGAAGTTTATTAATTCGTTGAAATGTAGTTTTTATAGATAAATAAACAAAATAATAATTAATAATATTATAACATACGTGTCGTTCTGCGTTCTGCGAGTTACGAGTGCAAACAATAAAAACGTAAAAAACTAAGAAAACATTTCGAGATGTCAATATCGTATTGTCTTGTTACTATAATGAATAGAAATTTTGAGTTCAGAACCGTTTAAAAATGTTTGTTGTTTATCTTATGATGTGTACCGCTTCAATAAATGGAGAAGGATTTATTTAGGTACGCAAGTGCCGCGTGAGCACATAGCACACACCATACTCTCTCCAACACATATTGCTGATCACGATTGTACCACCTCGTTCTACATAATATTATAAAAATAAAAACGTGTTCAATTTTTATATTTATTTTTTGCATTCCCTTATCCTAAATAAACCAAACACATAATTTTCCTTCGCCCTTTGTTCCTGGAAGCAAACAAGACCGTACTCCGGTGGCCTTTCAATGTAATAATAATTTAAGTTTACAAAAAACTTTTCAAGCATATATATTCATCGTCGTCGTACATCTCGTTCTCATCGTCGTCTTTCAGCTCCTCTGTATACTATATTATATGCTCGCTAGTGGGTTTCATTCAAAAAAACTAAGACATTTTTACGTAACCAGAATATATTAACGTAAAACTTTACGGTGTTTTTTATTTTTACCCCGCTCACCTTGTAGTTCGTCTGGTTTTGCGATTGAGGTAATAAACTTCTTTGAACGACAACCGTTGTACAAAGAGCGAAAAAAACGCACGGCTTTAATAAATAATAATTAATAACATAAACTAATCGCGTTTTTTTTTTCTTTTTATCAAACAACAATTATTGTGTGCAACAGCCGTTTACGTAGATATAATATTAACTATGTTATCTACACTTACGAATCAGAACTAAAGCGCATTACTCCTATATAATATAAACTTATGCATATATAGATGGGAAATTCACTCCGAGCCCCGAGGACTGGGAAGCGTGATCGTTCCAGTCGGATTGAGAGGGATAGGCCGAGCTACATCATGATTGTGACGAAAAGAACGAAATCCCTTAGCCCCAAATACAGCCGATTGGTTGGACGAAGTCAAATCCTCGGAACAAGTTTCATATATCCAATACTATATCGTTACCATACTGAATGTTCCGTCTATCCTCTGTAACTATCGTGTATACAACCGGGTTCCCACGACCGGTGTGCTAATCAAATATTGGTCGCTTGAGGAAATCTGCCATGTCGTCGGATCGGTATGCTTTTAACAGTTATTCGTCATTTGCGAGTTTTCCGTACATTGTCGGCAATTAATGTGACGCGAGTCAAAGGAACATATACTTGTACTAGTGATCCCACAACTCGTTCATAATGCACAGGAGTAGGTTACTCGACACTTGTACAAGTATTAAGTATTGGCGTACTTGTTGTTGAGTATACGATCATTGAGGGGGGGGGGGGCAGTGGCGTATATAGAAATAATTTTTGGGGTGAGCTATAGTAGATAGAAATTATTAAGTGATCTAGCACCTAGAAGCATATTATATTATTAAATGCACATTTACCTAAGGTACTTAAACCTAAACAAGTTATATTACAATCAGTATTCAGCACCTAATATTATATGATATGTAGGTACATTTCTTATGCTTGGTAGATTTTTTCTATTTAGTAAGAATAGAAAAAATTAATTGTATAGGTATGTACCTATTATGCAACATTAACCCCTTTGTAACTTCACTTAAAACAAAATAAAACAACTAGGTAAAAATCAGTAAAAAACAGTTGTTGGATAGGATAATGCTATCAACGACAACGTAATACGTAAACATAACTCTCGAATAATGTATAGACCAATAATTATTAACCAACCCATAAATAGAATTCATATTAACTGATAAACAATTATTATAGCCAGTCTGGCCGGCTGGGCGTCTAGCAGCATAATATTATTATTTTGATTTCCCACAGTTACACATACAGAAAATAAACGACGATAAAAGATAATGTCAAATATTCGTATTTGTTATTATTTTTCGACAGGCTATGGAATATTATAACTTATAATAGTACCTACCTAATAAATATGTTGTTATTCTATTCAAAAAATAAAGACTGTTATTTCGGGGGAGGGGGGGGGGCTGCGGCCCACTAGGCCCCCCTATATACGCCACTGGGGGGAGGGGGGTATACTTGTCGAGTACGCCAGTCGCGGGAGCCCGGCTTTAGTGCACGATTATTCCAGCGCATGTCTGATGTTGTTCTACGCGATTGCAATTAAAGGATTATCACAGTAATACACTAATATATCGTATATATTATAATATAGTGCACGTGGCATATTATAATACATTAATAATACTGTGCATAAATAGTAGATATACTTACTTGTATGCATATAATTGTTAATTACCATATTGTTATTATACGCGTATATACGTTGTAACTCCACGCGAGTATGCCTGTATTTAGGTTGTAAGTCGTAATTATTACTATCGTCACGCTGGTACATGTTATTAACGTTTATGATAATAATACATGGGCGACACGATCATATCGTTTAAGTAAACACGCAGAAGTATGATTTTGCGTAGTCGCAGGAATCTTCACGTATTTCTTGGGTACAGAAAACGTCAGTGAAATAAATCCATCTTGATACCGGTCGTTTTAACCATGCAAATATGAACAATCTAAAACACGTTTTTTGTTTTTTGTTTTTTTAAATATTTTTTTATTAATAATAATAATAATAATAATAAATTAAATATTAATTACATAGCATTGGTTTAATATCGACGTACATTTTATCTTATTTTATTACTTTTGATAATAATTTAATAACGAGTATACCTTATGTGTATTATTATATAATAATATAATACTTTAGAGCAACTACTAATTATATATGTATATTTAATATATATATAAATAGTTGTAATGAAATTTACATTACCATATTATATCATTTTAGTAATATGATGAATATAATATACCTATACATACGTATACCTACAATTTTCTATATATAAAAAAAAAAGAAAAGAAAACCATGATACGGATATATTATATTATTATAATTATCAATTATATTATTATAACCACGAAATCCAATTAATACGGTAGGTACAAAGAGGATGATATCATTACGTTTTATCGAATTTGGTCCTAAAATATAGTAAATATAATATAAGTATTATTTAAAAGGTTTATATTATTATATACTACGTACGATTAATAAAATTAGGCCGAAATTTAAAACTTGATTTTATAAAATATTATGCCGTGTTATAATGATAGATTTTTTTTTTCACCAGGGAAGTTTATTAATATACTTATGTATAAATATATATGTAAATATACATATTTTATATATTATCATTATTATTCGAACGTTAGTATAAATATATATTCCTATTTCTAGACCCTAGTAATAATAATAGTAATAATAATGATAATGGTAATGACTAATCATTATAAACGTATGTTTTACAATAATTAAACAAATAAAAATATAAAAACAATAATACAACGAAAACGAAAACAGAATAATACTTTAATAATTATCTACAAAATATAGTGTTTTTTTTTTCTTCTTCTTGGTCTGAGATGTCACGTGGTTGTACGATGATGGTGGTGGGGGGGGCGTACGTCGTCCTCATGTCTTGGGGGTCATCATCGTAGCGGTGCTTGCGGGAGCCGGAATTCATGAATCTCTGACAAACACGAACTCGTTGTAATGGTTCCAGCGGCTCTCCTCCGAGTCTACGCCCGGCTTCAGCTCGGCAGCGGACGTACCGCCAGCCGTGCCCGATCCGCAGCTGCCGGCCATGTAGAACCCTTGTTCCTGGAGCATGTCAAACGCCTGTTCGATAGACGTGTGTTTCAGAAAGAACCTGCGCAACAACATAATCACATTAAGTGTTTGGTTCATAATTAAGATTTTAGAAATTATATTTTATATTATTTTTTCTTTATTGATTAATCCGCGGCAACTAAGGCCATTGGATGCAGTAATTTTTGTATAGAAGGTTGATTTGTAATACTGTACACACATATGTGTGGCATGGTTTCATCGTTAAAAACCCGGATGGTCACCCATCCGGCCCTAACGACGCCGGACGGTGTTTAACCGCAGCACTAATCCATAAACGCGGCTAACCACTCCACCACGCCATGCCACAGATTTTATTTATTATTCGATTGTGTGGGTATTTAAAATTTGATATTAATTTAAAATTCAAATCAACAGCATACAGGACCAATTACAGATCATAGGTATGGACGTGTAGTGTACGAATATATTATTTTTATATAGTATTAAGAACAGTAAGAGTAAAAATAATAGTGACGCTTTCTTAAATCGTCATGCTTATGGAGAAGAATAATGGTAGTCACGATTTCACGAAAATCGAAGACGTGAACGGTCAAATATGAGATTTCAGGTAGGATGCAAGGGTATTCTTGAACCAGTCAATTTAACTGCGAATCAACTAGTTTAAATGTATCAACTATTATTTACTGCGGTGCCACCAAATCCACTTCATTTCCATTCTTTGCGAATTTGCGATACAATAGAAATAAAATCCACACTTAAAATGTACATTGTGTATCGTTTTACATCGAAACCACAAACACGGGGAGAGGAAACAAATTCTTTATTCACTACCCTATCTGATATTCTAGTCACGACAAGGTAATAATAATCTGAGCAAATACGAATATGAATAAGTTTATGAATATTTTCCAATCTTTAAACGAGGAAAAATTGCTATTTTTTTTTTTATCGAAATGTGCTTAATAACTTGAACAATTTGTATAAAAAATTATATATTACATATTTCTACCGCCTTCTTAGGCCGGCCAATGTCAGTTGACTCTTTTGGAAAAAAACAAGCGTACCATTTATTATGTGTTGCATGTACATCCCTCATGCACACGTCTATATATGACGACAAATAACAATAATAGTTCCGAATTGAAGAAGGATCTTAGCACGGTCCTCCGTCTCGGTTTAAAAAAGTAGGTAAAACACACGAGTTGAAAAAAAAAAGTTATACGTATCGGTTATGATATGAAACATGAAAAGCTACGTTTATTTTTACCAACTCCAGGAGAAAGAGAAATAAAATGCAAGTATATAGTCACGCCCTAGTATAATGCTAACGATGTGCCGACGTACCGCAGACGATTTTATTGGCTTTTTTTTCGCAGATTAAATAACGTCTGAACAAAGAGGATCGTATAAAGTGGTTGTAAGTGTGCAAATATTTTTCGCACTTTTCCCTCTTGAAACTTGTCGACAACCGCATCACTGATAGGTGCGCACGAGTAGTTTATTATACTTGACAAGAGGTATCAACGCAAACGAACACAGCCTTTGAACACCGCAGTATGATGAATACATAATGTAAATATAATATACAGGGTGCAACAGGAAAATCTGACAATTCTATGACGAAATTTATGTGAAATAGTTATCTATTACACCTAAATAATATATATATATATATATATATATATATATATATATATATAATGCAATGGCACGTATAATATAGTCAAAACTAACTCCGAAATCATTACAACGCATGGTGAAAATATTTCGTACACCTGAAAGTTTCATATAGATCTAAAGATTTAGCACGCTAATAAAAATTTAAAATAGGGGAGGGATGCTACATTTTTCTTGGATTCCTTGGATGCTAGACTATCGGCTCGCTTACAATCGACATCACATTAGAAAGTGAGTAAAGAGTTTTTATTTGAAAGTATTCATAGCAATACGTTCTTCGAGCAACCAACGAAAAGTATTTTAAAACATAATTTAGCTGCGTAAAATTGTAATCGTCATATAAATATTATGCGATTGATAGTTTTTTTCAATCTACGTAATTCTATGTAATCACTATTGTCAATCAACTGTTATTATTATATTTCCAGTCGTCTTGCAGACAAACATAATACGTTTCCAACAGTTCTAGGCCCAAACTAGAGAAAGTCAAATCGATTGAAATTGTAAGGCAATTGGATTTCGAATAAAGAACTTTACAGTGGCAAAATCCATAGTGCTGTCTCGTGTTTTGAAAAAAAAAAACGCCCGGAACGAAAAAGACGTTTTTAAAAACGATGAATGCTCTTATAGAACTTATATAATAAATGTATTGTGTTCATCCCATAATAATAGGTTATCAATTTTTAATTTTTAATCCTAAACCTTAGATAGTATTCACCACATCAATGAATATCAAGTATATATCAGCACTCGATGGCCGGCGCGTGGTGGTCATACAGCCGTATCACAAAACTGCTTTCAAATAATGGCATGAATGACGTAGAAATAAAATAATATCGAAAGCCGATGATTGTTGTTGCCGCAAACTATAAAACTAGCCACAGGGTATGCATAAATTTATTGTATTTTAGTGGTTTAAGACGGCGATTTTTCACAGGCCTAGAAGCGGTAAACGTGTAAATGCGATCCTGACTGACGGTGCCACGGTGGGCCGAAACGGAAAGGAAAATGTTGTCATCCGAACGGTGTAATATATACGGTCTATTATATTATATACCGTGAGGAAAACAGTACACGACCTTTTGTGAAAAATCTCACGCCAACGGTGCTGTATAAAAATCCGGTCGAAGAACGGTATAACTTTTGGGTCGATTGCGACCACGCCCGCCCGTACGTGCACCTATGCGCATACAGCGCGTTTCACAAAATTTTTATTACTTGATCCCGAATTTTTTTTTTTTTTTTCTTATAGTATTTAATTAGCACACCGCGAAAGCCATAACCATTATTACCAGCAAATTATATACAGGATGGATGTCCCATGAGATTTACTAATCACGATAACTTTAGTACCAATAAGATATTATAATCGAGTTATTAATTCTCACCATTGGAGGACTATGATAATAGAAACGTTTATTTTTTTTATTTTAATCATAATTACATTGATATTATAATACATTATATGCTCGCGAATTTATTGTTGCACCAATAAATTATTTTCAAAATCCATTACATATTAATATGTTATTTATTTTACTTTAAATATTATATAATACGCATGTAGCGCGCGACAACAATAACGATGCCAATGACTCAATGACGACTACGGCGGCGGCGCAAACACACCAAGTCTGCTAAATACTTATATTGCACAATTAGTGTGCAGAACCCTTTCCCGTTGTTCGCATAGACAATCGCTCGAACGGGAACAATGGCGAATACTTGCAAACAAAGGGAACACTTTACGAACATTTTTAGGCTCATTAAGGACGCATATCCGTAAAAAAAGTTTTTACAAAGTATGAAAAATAAATAAATACAATATAAAAAATAAGAATAACCGAAAAGTCCAAGACAAAACATTTGGACGAAAAGAGAATACTTTTTAAAATAACAGTTGCCGTCGTACCATTTTCATAGTACTTTCTGATGCGCATTTCTGAGAAATTTCATATAATATTATAATATATATATAATACACAACACGGCGTCACAAAGCGGTAGAAAACAGTTCAAAGTGAACAAATTACGTACACTTCTTTCCGAATTGATTTGTATACATACAGAGTTTTGCAAATACTGCTTTATCAAACTTTTTTACGTCACTTTGATTCTGAAAATTAACTGTATGCCGTATGTAACAACCTACGGTTGTTCATTTATTTCGTGACTGTACTGTATAATAAATAGGTATTTTACACGGATATGAAATTATGATTTAATCTCCATAGCCAACATACTATTACCTAATCAAACACTTCAACAATATTATACGTAGGCGGGTAAGTATACATTTAGTAATAGCAATTTGCATACTTTAATTTAGCATTGGAGCAGTTGGTTAAACCGTAGAATCCATTAAATGCTGCTATTTTATTTTTATGCATATAATTTTTCATAAGTTCGTCTCAGTTACACGGAAAACTGTTAAGAATTTCAATAAACATCCTCCCGAGACCCGAATGTATCAACTAAAGGAAATTTGTTGTCAGAAATGTATCATTTTTATTTTGGATAATAAGGGGCGAGATCCAAGTCCTTTATTACCCACGTTTGACGTCGCTGTTCTTGAACCATGACGACGATGATTATATTATTACGCTTTACTAACGTGCACGGGATTATTTGTAGAAAGGCTTTTGTACGAACGTTTTTGAAAGATAAAACTACACTCGCGGTCCGTCAGAGCGTATACTAAATGATATGTAAATGTTTGAAATTGTTTCAGACAACAGGAAAAAAAATATGCAAATATCTTCAAAACGAAATAGCAGTCCCCGTATCAAATCCAACACCGAGGTAATAATAATAATAATAATAATAATAATTTTAACAATAATAATAAAAATAATAATAATAACAATTATTATATGACGGTGTGTGGAGACAAAACTATTTGCTAATTAAAAATATTTTAGAAATAACTTGGAGTAATTTCGTAATTATTTTACACCATCGAGCGAGTATCTAACAGCAGCAGTGCGGGGGTATGGAATCCTGTTTCGAATAATTGCGGGGATATACAATAGCGATCGGAGTGAGGCGGATGGTGGAGGTTTTGGGACGAAATGGTTGAGGTGTACAAGAATTCAAACGTTACTACCCACCCACATCGTATACACGCGTGTGCGTCATCACAAAGTGTGTTTGTGACTGTATTCCATGCAAACATATTTGTGCGGCCGAGTGGCAATAGTGTTATGAAGAATTTACGGACGGGCCTACTACGGGTATGGCACAGCAAATATATGCACATACTACGCAGTTGTGCTACCCAAAACGATTCCGATTACCCGGCTCGAATATCGCTCGAAGTCTGCCGCAACAATTTTTCAAGTCTAAGGTCACGTCAAAAAAAAAAAAAAAAAAAACACTTTAACTTCGATACACCGCGCGCGACGACAAGCCTATATATGATCTCCAACAGCCTTAGCGCGCGTTAAGAGTTTGAACGAAATGAAAAAAAATATAATTTTTCAACGCGGTGTAAGCATATTCCATATTAATACTAACAGTTATCGTAAGAAAAAAAAAATCCAAACTATGCGATACAATCGATCGGCATAGTATATGTTTATTGGCATAATATATCATTCGATACTTGTGAAATTTTTTTATTTTTTGTCCTCAATAACAAAACAATTTGATGTAATATATTACACGAGATTCGCTTTGATTTAAAATTAACTACGTTTTACTGTGTTTGTAATCTAATACTTGATCGTTGGTATATTGTTATAACTACAGATTTCTCTCGATCACCTTCTCCCCGCTCCAGAATTCCGTGAAACGTACAATACCGTTTCGGTATTTATTTATTTATTCGGTATTAATTAACGGTTTTTATATTTTATGTGAAAATTAAAAATGTCGAAAATCTTTAAACTTGTTGTTGCGATCGTGCAGCGTTTTGTGTTTATTCGGGTCCCTTTTGACTGCAGTTGAAAAGCGAACGGGATAAATGCGATTAGTACGCGGCGAACGTAAACCAGCGACCGAGGCAGCAAGAATTAACGCGAATACAGAGTATTCAGCTGGAACAAAGAGCAGCAACGACGTAATAATAATAATATGATTTCATGCGTATAGAAATTGAATGATGGTACGTGAAATGATAATCATTAGCTGTCGGAATCAAAGCGACGTCGAACCAAAAAGAACTCCTCATACGTGCACATATCTATAATTACGATTTAGACGCTAAGTCGGCGGTAAGCCAGATGAGAGAGTATATGCATATGCAGTATACATCGCCTGCGGTAAGGATCTTAGATTATAATATAATACGTACACCGTGGAGGTGGACGACGAAAGACAAAGGACACAACTTTATCACGCGTGGTGCTTATCATCATATCACATAATCTGTAGTGTGTACGGTGCGCGCCGCGCAATGACTTCGAAACTTGTTCAACGAGTGAAGATAATAGGTGCTTTTAGTGTGTATCGTGGGTTTCGTCAGCAAACATTTTACAATATTATTCCAATACCCATGTATATATGAATCCACAGTCACCCGGACGACCACGATAGCTTCCTACTTTACCTCCCCCCCCTTTCTTTAAAATCGTGACCGTTAATATTTATTGCATATTATGCTATTTACCTAATTTTTTATACAATTCCAAAGCCGCATAAATATAATATTACAACGCGTCTTTTCCGTTCGTCCCATCATAATTTCCCAAAAACTTTGGATTTCAATTCTCTTATTTACCATCGCCCAAACAGTAGCGCCACTGTGCGTAACATCGTCGCATTATGCCACGACGATCACTCCGATGTTTACGTATCTAATAGCTACGTAATGACAGCCCATCGTTTGCATGTTACGGAGTAATATCACCCTGAACGAGTATAATATTTTTTTTTCTCCCCCCGGAAAAGTCGTCCGTTGCAACGATCATTATAGTCTACTGCTAGCAGGTTTGTAGTTGAGCGATTCGAACAGTTTCCAATGAATAATAGTGTAATTTTAAACCGCGAACAACGTTTGCTTATAGAAAGTTTAAAAATATTGTATCGTTTCGAAAAAAAAATTGACATAGTTGGAAGATGGCTGTTCGTGTGCCGAGCGATATTTTTATACCGCAAATCTAAAACGGATCTCTAATGCGCAGGGTCCCATATCGTTACAACAGTACGCGTGAGGACATTCTGCGCAATTTAAACGTGTGAAAGATCATACATGAACAAGCTGCATCTACTAGATACAATGTTGTTCGTATCCACCCGGGGTTGCTAAAAAGTCTTGCAGGTTCGAAAAATAATAACAGTTATGTTTTTTATCGAGCAACAAAAAACATTTTTACCTATATTATTTCGATTAATTTATATCAGTTTGATCGATCGGATTGAAAATAAAATTTAATAATCACACATTTTTTATTTGTTAAACAGAGGAAATTAATAGAAAATCAACCATTTTTACGAACTGCAAAATTGTAATCACGCATTTCTTTTTTTTTTTTTTTATTCATCACGTAATAATTAATAAAATCTGAAAAATTAAAACCATGGTTACGACGAAATCGAAATTAAAAACCAAAAACTTCCATACAGGCACCGGTGGCGTAATGCTCGTATATAGCTTGGAGCACAATATATAAGTACCTGCTACTACATAATATATAATGATTACAATATATAATACGGTGACGGATTTGCTTCTCTCTCAATTCTATACATCAAGTCCCGGCTTTGGTTTATACGTACGAAAAAATTGTATACACCCGCCAATAGTCCGTGGTCCGCGGACTTCGGTATGATTAGGAAAAACAGCGTCGTCTGGCACTCGTCCCTATACATAGCCTACCCATTCATTATTATTATACATACCTTCGCTCTCTCTCTCTCTCTCTCTCTCGTCCTCCTCAACCCTCTAATCTGACGTATTCGTGCAGTACACGCCACACTGATGAGGTAATATTATTATATTGTGACCTTGCGCTACACTGCAGAGCTATATCCTCTTCCTACCCGCAGCTGCTGCTCTCAGGTCCTGCCTAAACCTTATTTCGTTATTATTATTGTCACTTATATATTCACTCCGTGACTTCGTGCGTTTGTCACACCTGACATGCGTTTATTATATGATCCGCTTTATGTACGTCCACGTCGACTCGTCTTGTTTACGATTATTATTATTACTATAGTACGTGTATAGACATATTATTTCTCGTTTTAGGACTTTCTAGGTTTTAACTATTACTGCAGTCGATTACCGCTCATTGTTTCGTATACATCGATTATATTACACTTGGGAAAACAATATATAAAGCCATCGAACGGTACAAAGTTTAAAACGCCCGACTTCGTGCCACAAACATGTTACATACAAATAGTGATAACATATTGCGTGCGATGGATAAAAGGTGGAATATTTTTTACATTAATAAACGTCATAATAAATGTTTTATACGCGGGGTGAAAACTGTCACGAAGATGAGTCTCCAACATAATTCGAAGATCCTTCGTATACATACAGACATTTTATTTGGTCTCGTAAAAAATTATATTATCGACTCCGGCGATAGACACCGACATTTGTCGGAATACACTGTCTGTGCATATGCACGGTGATTCCGTCTTACAAAGTTACAGACGTTTTAGCGAAAAACGTATTCATCATTGGGTTTCCAAAAGCAAAATAATATTCCAAATCAACGATCGACTATAAGCTGAAAAAAAATGATGTGATCGGTCGAAACGACACAATTTCTAAAATTAATAATGTTTTGCGTGGAAAAATAAATGTGTATTCGTTTTGTGGAAAAAATAGTCGACAGACGTACCGTATGGATATTTTAACTTATTTTAACCATATAACTTTCTATATGATTATTTTTTTGGTTATTTTTTGCGGTCTCTGGTCCTTCGACACTGTTTACAACATATTTGTAAACAATTAAACATTAAGAAGGTACCGGCAATCCGTCTTTTCGTATGTATACCTATTCGTATTATATCATATACCGCAACCGCATGGGGCCCACATATATAGTGTTTTTTGGCCTATTTTTATCCGTTTTTTTAATGTTATTTTATTACGAGCTCGTAAATTAAAATCAAAAGTCTACTAGGTACATAATATAATACCGACGGATGGACAAACATGAATCATAATGTTATGTGTTGCTCATAACGATTAGGTTTTTGAACTGCAAATATTTTTTGACAAAATTATATCGACAATGAAACCATATAATATGTACAAGATGTACAAAGTTTTCCTAATAAATTTATATCACACTCGCAAATTAATATTTTTCATATAATATAACGCGTGCATGCTGCATACACGATGCTCGGATGATTATTGTACAAAAATCTCGTGTAATCGTAAAACATATTCCCGAACACTAAAAGTATTATTGAGGATATCGAAAGCTTTGGCAAAACCTATGTTCAATTTATTAAAAGTTTGTTTGAAATATTATCACGTATATAATATGTACACCACCAACGCGATAATACGTTTTCTTTAAAAACCTATTATTTACTTTATCGAATATTCTTGGAAACTATACCCTTCCCCCCCCCCCAATCATTCCGCGCACAATGTAGGTAATACTGACGTCTGCGGGACCAGATTTCGTTTCATTCGATAAGAAACCGATGATGAAATCGAAAGAAACCAAATGACATGGCACCTGCCCACAGAACGCGTGAAACTCCTATTTCGAAATCAACTTTTAAATTACCATCCGTCGGTAAAAATCCGCTACTCGCAAACTTGCTTCGTCGACGTCTGTAATATATACATAAAGTATAAAGTAGGTATACGTGGACTTTAAAAAACGGTTCATTGTGAAAATGTGATTTAGTACCGACGCACCGTAATATTCGTGGTGACGGTTAATATTATTAATGCTGATGAAAATATTTATCGTCTGCAACGTTGCGCATGTTATTATACCTGTATTTATTATTATATTGTCGTCGAATTTCTTTTTTAATTCATTCCACGTACAAAAAGTGGTGTACGTTTTTAGACAATACCAAACGAATAAATAATCAGTCGATCGTAATTCTTATTATTATTAATTATTCAGTTTAATGAAAAACGGAATATTCATAAGTCATACAAAAAAATAATAATAATGGAAAAAGTAAATATTTTATCATTTTAGTCCCTGCAGCGCTGAATATAATATAATATTTTATCCGTGTTCAATACATTAGAGTTTAATTTAATTCCCACGACTCCCCATCCCTTATTTGTAACAATTTTATCGTGATTCCGTTTTTATAAAAGTTATAGGTAGTTTGAACAAAATTTCCTAAACGCTTCAATGATATGCGCGGCTGATATGCGATTTTTCTCATGGGCTTATTGTTGAACCTGGAGAAAAAAAATATGCAATGCCCAAGTTTATGTAATTCACGGCGCTATACTTATGTTAAAAGTCTAAATGTCTGAATTAATCGAGCTTTTGCCATTTCATTCGGATTTTAACGTAACCACGGTGATTTTCATGGCAGTATATATAAAACGGTGACGTAATTATTATGGAGTGGTTGACGTCGGGAAAGGTAGCTCGAGAGCTTTTTTTCTCTTTCGTATTAACTTGCACGACATTACGTTAAGATGATAAATCGAGTACATAGTTTGCAAAGACCATACTCTTAAAGTTAAGACTATATTTGATATTTCTGACATTGTTTAAACTTCAAATGGGTTAAGACTTTAAGAGAATCAAACTCGTATTGCTAAGTTTTCAAGTTTTCCAAATTAGACTTAATAAGTACCACGTCTATAAATTTAAGAACTTTGTAATTTTATAATACCAAAATTCGTTATTTTCTATAAAATCATTCGCAATTACGGGGTAATTCAAACTTTAAGTCCTTTCATTAAAGATTTTTGAAATATATAAAGACCGTATGAAAACCTTTCGTTAACACTTATTCATATAGAATGTTCAGATATTAGAAACTGAAAGTTGTATAAAATATGAACATTTAGTTTTTAAAATCTTTAATGTTTGATGAATAAATCTGCAGTGTACTACTAATCCAAGCAGTGATTAAACACCTATTCCTGAAAAAAGTTCCAACCTGAATAATAATAATTTAAGTTCCTTCCAAGGCTATTTATTTATATAATTTCAACGAAGGACTGAAAACGTCCTCGTAAATTAATTTCTTCTTGGGCAGTATTACTTTCATTCACTTGGATTTTAGAATGAGGTATCGAACTTTTTAGTTTAATATAACAAAGTACACGAGAGACTTTGTTCGTGAGCACTACTTATTGCTATTTATACCCCCAGAAAAGCAGACTTATATGATTTTCAAGAACAATAACCAAAATCTAAAAATGTAATACTTATACGGTTTGCGTTATAAGTTATAACCACACATATAATATTCCAATTCTTACGATCATCATAATAATCCCCTCCACCGAACGTTACATAATTTAAATAATCCTTGCAACTCTCGCATTAATAGTATTTAATTCCGTGAGACTTGCAGTTGATTTTACTTCTATCTCACAATATCAACTGAACATTTTCCACTATTTATTATTATTTTATATTTATGTAATTGTATGTTGAAAAAAAAAAATTACTGCCGTTTAGTCGTTAATTATTATTTAGAAACTCGAATAAATTTAAATTACCTGGTATTTTGCACGCTTCACGCGGTTAAACGACTATATCCATATTATTATATTCCACCCGTGCCAAATTCATAACACAACGGTTATGATCGTTATTTTTTATTAAAAAATTACCGTTTCAACAGTGCGGGTACGATATTAAATATACACGCAGTTTGTATTGTGTATTTTCAGTTTTGTTGGTCTTACACAAACACAGCGTAATATATTTACGAGGCGATTGTTTTAAAGTACACTGCTATGACGTTCTAGCGTATTCATCGTTTTCGAAATAGATTTTCCACAAAGAGCACGTTTTAACGGAAATTAAAACAAACAATAAGTGAATTAATAAAAATATATTATTATATATAACGCAACAACAACAACGGGACAAAAATAATGGCCAACCAGAGAGTTGTACGCGGAAGAATCGTTTAATTTTTGTAGGCGCTATGTGCACCATTAATGCTCAACGCGGACAAGCAACTCACTTTTTCGACCTTTTTTCCGTTTTCCTTCTTACCGATTCACACATAATTGTTACTTTTATAAATAATGCCTAATGAGACGTCATAATGTACGTGTCAAACACGTTTTGCTTTGGATACTATTAAAATATTCATTTCGCACACAAAGGCCCCGCGCAACACGTTCGACTCGGCGAAACATATTAATAGCCTAACGTATCTTTTATATATAATACATAATGATAACACCAAAGGTTTTTTGCGTCACCGAACAGGAATTGAATGTATAACAAAAATACGAAGAAAGGATGTGTACTGGTGGTGTGTGTAAGAAATGACTTGGGCGCAACAGGAAGTGTATTAAAATTATAATGATATTATTATATATAATATGACTTCCGGATGGCGATGCAACACTCGCGCACCACATGATATCGTTATCACGTAAGTCAGTGCTATCGTTTTCACTGTAGGCCATAGGTGAGAGGAGGGGGGGGCGTTAAATTCTTACTCGTGAGGGGAGGGGGCTTGAAACATTTGTGTACAACAATTTATTTCTAGCATAGCGATAAGAGAATAATTCCCTATAGCGGCTATAGCATAATATTTTATCGATTTTGATTGTGGAAAACGCGTCTACACCTTTAAAGGGAGCCATAACAATGAATTAAAGTTCGGGGGGAGGGGGACTGTGATTTTTCGCGAAAAAAAATTCCACGACTTACATCGACATAAGTATAAAATGATCCGTGTGTTCCTCGATAATTATGATAATTCATCTGATGAAGGACCTTATCATGTCATAGCATCGCGCACCACCCTGTCCAGTAGGTGTGCTACCGGATTCATCGAGGAGCAATCGGATTGTCCACCTGATTTTTAGAATTTTCGAGGAACATCGAAAAACATCAGATGACCAATCTGATCAACCATCAAGTGTATTGAGGAACACACGGAACATATACGATAACGCGAAAATTGTGCGCCCACTCACTCACCTGGCCGTGTACCGATCCGTGTCGCCGTGGTCCGGGTCCCGGCTCTCGTTGAGCGAGTCGCCGAACACGTCGCGGCACAGAGCCACGCGGCCGCATATCAGTATCCGCGGTATCTTGCGGAAGTTGACGTCGGACAAGCCGTCGCGGCCGAACGCGAACGTGCCGCGGTATCCGACGGTGATGTAGCCGGGCTTCTGTTCGCGGAGCCGCTCGGTCAGCCCGTCCAGCCGGTAGTAGGCGGCCTCCAGCCGGAGCCGTTCTTTCTCGCGGAAGCTCTCGGGCAACGAGACCTTTCCGTCCCGCAGGAAGTCCAACACGTACCGGAACAGCACCCCGTCGCGGTCGATGAAGTACCGGCCCTTGGTGTCCTTGGGCAGCGGGTCTAGGCGTCCGCTGAAACAGTCGGCCAGCAGCGACGGTTGCGCCTGCACCAGCGTGGACACGGCCGTCGTGTAGAACACACCACCCACGTTCAGGTCGACCACCTGGTCCATGTCGCGGGTGCGCTGTTACTGGTGTTGTTGTTGTTGTTGTTGTTGTTGTTGTTGTTGTTGCTGCTGCTGTTGCTGTTGCTGTTGTTGTTGTTGTTGTTGTTGTTGTTGTTGTGGTTGTTGTTGTGGTTGTCTGTCCCGAGATCGGAGACCAACCACGAGCTTATAGCGCGTACCTATACGACACACACTGCGCACAGTGCTGAAGCAGCAGCGGCGGCGGCGACTGTTACGGGCTCACAAACACGCGCGCGCGCGAGTGGTACGACGCGATGTGAGTAGCGACTGCGACCGGAACTCGGCGACTGCGACGACAAGCACGCGCTCGCGAGGGTCGTCCCGAACTATATCGTACGACTCGCTCGTCGTAGCACGCCGCCGCCTGTACGCGACGCGTGTTCGTGTGCTGCTGTGCGCGTACGTGTGCCTGTATAATAAATATATGTGTATCGCTGACTGACCGGAACGCAAAGCGCACGTCGACGCACACACACACACACACACACACACACGGTACGCACACAAATACACAAGCACACACAGACACAGGCGCATGCACTCACAGAAGCACACAGACACACACACACACACACACACGTACGTACGTACACAAATACACAAGCACACACAGACACACATATACACAAGTGCATACACACACACACACACACACACACACACACACACAGTCTCACGCGCATGCACTCACACAAGCACACACACACACAGACACGCACGCACACAAATACACAAGCACACACAGACACAGACGCATGCACTCACAGAAGCACACAGACACACACACGCACATATACAAACACACAAACACACACACAAAGACACACACACACACACACAAATACACAAACACACAAACCTGTACACACACGCGCGCGCGCGCGCATGCCCTCACACAAGCACACACAATCACACACACACGGTACGCACACAAATACACAAGCACACACAGACACAGGCGCATGCACTCACAGAAGCACACAGACACACACACACACACACACGTACGTACGTACACAAATACACAAGCACACACAGACACACATATACACAAGTGCATACACACACACACACACACACAGTCTCACGCGCATGCACTCACACAAGCACACACACACACAGACACGCACGCACACAAATACACAAGCACACACAGACACAGACGCATGCCCTCACACAAGCACACACAATCACACACATACACACACACACACACACACACTCGCACCTCGTCCCACCGCTCTCGTCGTAACCGCCTCGTCCCGTCGTCATCGTGCCACGACGAGTCACGTGATGGGCATGTGGGTGAACATGGATGGGACTGGGGGGGGGGCGCTCGTCGCGTAATCAATATACACCGCCGTCCCGTCACGTTACCGCCTCGCGATCACGACGCTTGCGCCCCCGCCGCCACGGTCGACCGGCGTAATCGCACCACCCCCTGTTGTCCCCCTGCCCACACACCCAACTTGCCGTCACGGCCGCGCGCGACATATTTCGATTTAATTAAAAAGAATCACGAGATGCGACCGCCACCGCCGCGCCGACTGCCGGTCCATATTTACGGCAGTGTGCGAGTTTATATATTATTACTATTATTATTATTATTATTACTATTATTATTATTATTATTATTATTATTATTATTATTATTATTATTATTATTATTATTATTATTATTATTATTATTATTATTATTATTATATTATATAGCAGTTAACGGTGCAGGTATGCTACAGGGTGCGCGATCACGTGTGGTTTCCACCGCGCTAACAACCCTTCGCTGTTGATGTCATCGCCGAAATACACTCATCCGCTCTTGTGCTCTGACTGTGGCGTGGTTCAACCATCGGTTAGTTTTTCATATTAGTTTGTGTAACGCTTGACAGCATAACGCGTAGTACGGCTACTTCGAGTCGGCCAAGACGATCAAAACGGTCCAATCCACACGAGATAAGCCAAATGACAGACGATGCCGTTTTCGGGACGGTGATTATCGGTGTTCGACGTCGCTCGCGGTAATTATACGTTCTCGTGTATGCGTGCAATCAGAGGCGTAGGTACAGATTATTAAAAGGGGGGGGGGAGGTTTCAACTTAAATTATTAGTAATAGGCTAACGTGAAAAAAACCAAATACAAATATAGACGTATATTAATAAAATACTTTTAATAGGTATTATTTTTTTTTAAATTAAACATTATAAAAGTAAATTTAATCGTTTCCTACGTTGTGTTGATTTATTCACAACGAGTAAAGGATCAACAATTATATCTCTATAAATATTTAGAAGAGTTAGTCCAGTAAGTCGCTCTTGACCAATGGTGTTTCGTAAATACGTCTTTACGCGCTTTAATGTTGGAAAGGAACGTTCCACACTTGCAGTATAGACACAGGAAGAGTGGCTAAAATTTTAAGAAGATCATAAATGATAGGAAAAAAACTGTTTATTACATTTTTCCAATGTTTTAATTGCATTCAACTCATTCAAGTCATCACTTATTTCTTCCCACTTCTTGGTCCACAATTGATACTCACACAAAAGATTTTCTAGTTTTGCATTTACCCGGTACATTTTATGGATTTCTGTCAATTTGTTTTTAGCATCACTCTTATTTTTCATAAATTTTGGAAGTAAGTTCTGGAGGTTCCCGATCTTTTCGTGATGGTTAGAAAATCTGGCTGCTAGTTTGCTTAGCACATGGCCAAGAAATGGATAGTAAACATTTATTTTATAATATATTTTGGCTGTATCTGCAGGATTATTCCTTTTTGTCTGTTTGTGATTCTAGATGCTGATCTCAATACCTAAAAATTCTTTAGAATCTGTCACAATTTTTAAAAATTCATCATCATTTCGTATGTCTTCTAATGTTTTTTTTACAATATCTACATATTTGCACGCTTTGATCAAATCAATATTTTGATTTTGAAGAATTTTATTTAGAGTTGATGTGAAGCTGAAAACTTTTCGCAAAATGAGTATCGACACTACAAACTGTGAGTTTTCTATTGCTAGTCGTGGGTCAAGATAAGATACGGGCGTCAGCCGCCGTCGGGAACGCAATTTTGTAGTTAATGTTTTATATATAGGCATATAGCTATTAAAATATTGAATATAACATTAGATATCTATCTAGAATTCTAGATAATCATTATTTTTGTAACAAATGCTTACTTGTAAAATTGTATTACAAAAATATTCATCTTCGCTCTTGATTATAATTTAGCAATATATTAATTGTTTTCTTATATTTAACTAAAGAGTGATTTTTGTTGTTTGAAGTGTATAATGTATTTATTTCTTTTTTTTTTTCATGCAATTTTTTTTTGATTATTATTATTATATATTAACCAATTGGATTTTTTAATTGGTGGGGGGGATTTGAACCCCCAAACCCCCCCTTACCTACGCCCCTGCGTGCAATATTATAACGCTCTGACTACTAAACTGAAAAACGGAACATTTGCAATGGTCTTAGCGTCGAGATATTGTACAAAACGTAGAGACGATTCACATCGGAGGTCCTTCACGGCTCATCCTGTATACACGTGAATAGAACATTCCACATTCCGCCACCGTTGCTATGTGGTGTCCGGAGAAGGAAAAAAAAATATACAATAATCTCTTACTCTTTGCACACACGTCAGAAATGTTACCACAAGTAGTGTAGTGTGTGCGTACGCGCGTGTGTGTGTGTGTGTGTGTGTGTGTGTGTGTGTGTGTGTGTGTGTGTGTGTGTGCGTGCGTGTGCGTGCGTGTGCGTGCGTGTGCGTGCATGCGTATGTGTGTTGCAAGTGTATGTAGGGGTGGTATACACTAACGTTCCTAGACAATGCGACGGCGGTCGAAAAAGGTCGAGAACAGTCGCCGGAATAGATTACACAACCTCCCGCCCTTAATAATTGCGTGTTAGCGGGGAGTCGAACTCACCCGCCCCACCGACGCACACGCGCGTATCCATATTGCCCCGGCCGTGTATGTGTGTGAACGCGTGTCGCAGCGGTCGGATCCTGTGGCGAAAGATCGAATATTGTTTTTCTTTTCTTGCACGTCCCGCCGAGAGCTCACTAGCTGTAAACGGTGTTGGTGGTGCACGAATTCTAACAGTCAGGTCCGCGAAAACCGCAACATATCGCACCGTCGAAACGCTCGAAACCGTACACTCGGTCGCCGGTACCGATTTTATGGCAGACAACTGCCGGCAATTTTAGAAGAAACCGTGAATTCTTGCAACATTATAGTATAGACGTTCGGATTATGTAAGAATAAAAATACCGTCAGAAAACTTGAAATTGAATTCAAAACCGGGTCCGGTTGAATATGAACAGCATTCAAATTGCAAACGTTTAGAAATAGCAAAAAATTGTGAAACTAACGAAAATGTTTTGACATCGCTGTGATATTTTTGTGCGCTCAATCGAGTCGTTGAAATGATATGTTTACAATAAGTATACACCAGCCATGCTCGATCTGGTGTAACACAGATTTATAAAAACAATACGTACTTCTATAACTTATAAGTATAATATATTTACAAATAAAACCAATATTATATTAGGTTAATTAGTATAAAAGAAGAACAACAAGTTTATGCGGGATTCCAGTTTAATGTAATAATATGCCAGTGACCTGCATGTATGCACGCCGATGCAATAAAATAAAAGGAATTCAACTAAACACGATGACAGTGTCCCATCGTCACGTGTACAGGGTGTGCCGTTACGCGAAGGACTGCGATATCACAATTTAGTTGCAAAAATATTAGAATGGATGGCTTTTTTTCCCGCCCGTAAAAATAGAAATAAAATCATAATGTCTCAAAAGCCATATCGACTGGCAATGCAAATCAAACGCGAACTTGAACAGTATATACTTGCTATTGTGCTATGTATAAAAGAGCTTAAAGTGACAATTAAAGGTGTAAAAATAAAACACAATTTCACGCCGAAATATCTGGGAATAACGTTGGATTTGGATTGTTCACATTTAAAGAACATCTTGACAAAACCGGGAAGAAAGTACAATTTCGAGATAATTTAAAAATGTAATTTAAAATTTTCCTTACAATCCCTGTTAAGACAATTATTATTATTACTCTGTAATCGCCGTTTCTCGCCGTTTGGTACATACGCCGTACCCCCTACTCTCCTCCCGCCATACCTTATCGCACGGATTGCGTGTGCAGATGTGCTGTACATTTTTACGCGCAGTTTTTCGAGTGTCGCAATAACGGACGGACCGGGATTGTTGTTGTTTTATAGATTCTTTTTGTGTACCACTCAACCGGTTTTCTTTTTTCATTTACCACCGTCATTACCGTCACCACCGCCAACAACATTTCCTTACCACATTCAGCTTTTCAACTCAGCAACAAAAAAAGAGGACTCTTCACTTCAAAAAGTATTAGCGTACGCACCAGAATAAATCTTCTGATGACATACATATGGAGTATAATGCTGTATGGCAGCGAAACGTGGACGATTGCCGAAACATAGCAGAGAAGGATAGAAGCTTTCGAGATGTGGTGTTTTAGAAGAATGCTTAAAATAAGTTGGACGGACATGGCGTTATCAAACGAGGAAGTACTAGAAAGAATGTCCGTGAAAAGAACTTTATGGAGTAGTATTAAGAGAAGGAGAAATGAATTGATTGGACATGTATTGAGATATGGTGGGTTGCTAGGATTAATTATAGAAGGCTGCGTGGAAGGAAAAAATGCTAGGGGAAGACCAAGAATGGAATATATGCAACAAATAATAGAGGACCAAGTACTTCTTATAAAGAAACAAAGAGGAAGGCAAGTAACAGGGAAGAGTGGAGAATTGCTACAAACCAATCTCAGGATTGAATACTGAAGAAGAATTCAGCTTTTGCAGCGACCACCTACCACACCGTACCACTTCACCGCCTCATCACGGATCGCCTACAGGTTCCTTTTTTATTATGTTTCATTATCTGTTATAATATTTGTTAGTTATTATGTACTATTCAACTATTGCACCGATTTGTTTTTGTTAAACAACAATAGTAGTATTTGTCCAACAGCTGGCCAGCACCAATTGTACCTCACCCAATTATCAATTATTTTTTGTGTATTATTATAAATAGTAGGCCGTCAATCCGGCAATAAAATTTAACCACAACCGTGTTATTTTGATTTATACAGTCCATTATATTCCGAGACAATCCCAAAAAAAAGGTTCAAACGTAGACGCTAAAACACTGTGTAACGGACTGCAGCATTAGCAATATTACATTTACCAGTACACGTCTAAAGAAACCTGATACACACAATATTGCACAGCGTGATGAGTAAAGGCAGCTCAATTACAGTGGTTACGGGTGTTAACCAACATATTTATGAAGAAAAGAGAAACCTATTGACACAATAATTAAGTAAACAGATATTAATTAATTAAGTAAATAGAAGACAAAAAGAGTTCATTATTAGCCAAAAGATTGGAAGATGTATCGACACTAAAATCAAGAAAACCCTCTATGGTAGAGTGCGCCAAATACCTAATTAGATCAGAGTTTGAAACTGATGGCGCAATGAGTTCACTGAATCTATACTACAACAAACCAATAACAAACTTGGTGCCTGATCCCTATCAAGGATTAATGGAATGGAACTATATACCTAGACACGAGTGATCTGTACTAAATCATCATGACCGTTGAGCTGGCACAACACACAAATGGCGATTTTTATGTGTAACTGCGATGATCACAGACAAACAATAAATCGCATTATAACAGAATGTCAATTGAAGAAATTCAATCGAGACATCGAAGAAAGAAATCTACCATGCGATAACACCAGAGGCAATAAAATTAATAAATCTGACAAACATCTGTGAATTAACCATTAATTGTTTCTATATTATATACGGGTAAATGACTTTGGTGCAATAATCAAATACTATACTCACATTAGTCATTTTAGTTAGATACCATACGGTATTCATGACATTCATACACAATTACTTCTATATCTACATAGGGCATGGGTTTATGCACCTTTATAATTTTATTTTATTATCACTAGGTACATGCTTATAAGCTAAATTGAGTTCGATGCAATGTCGATTTGCCGTAAAGCCATACGAAAAATAAATAAACAAATAAACCTAGTGATGTTATGTTACACCGTAAGAGATTAGTAAATTAGTATTTAGTAAAATATCCTCATGGGACATCCTGTATAGTGTACATGTATAGGCGCACGTGGATAACGTGATAATACATGTGTACACGTGCCCGTAAACGAAAGACACTGAGACAACGATAGAATTGTACCAAAAAAGCGGTGTTGCATATTTAATGTTAAACGTTATTTTTATCGTCTCCGTCATCGTCGCCATCGGCGTTACCTATATATATATATATATACGAAATACGATTTACGACTATATAGATAACATATACGTACATGCAACAACAGTGCTCGCACATATAATGTACGAATTATATATACGTACTTATAAGTTATTTGTTCTTAAGTTACACAATACGTATATATTATTCATCCTATCGCTTTACATAATATATCCTCAAAATCCACACAATAAATAAATACGTCGGTACGTATTATGCACAGTGATGGGAAAATTCGGAATTCGCCGGTTTTAAAAACCGGATTTTTGAAATTCGTAATCCAAAATCCGAATTTTACTGTAAATCTGGATTTCGGATTCTAAAATTCGGAAATCGCATTGAATCCGGAATTTGGATTTTAAAATATTGATTTTGTCCGAGAATCAAAATAGCGACCAAAAATTGGTGTGACGACAGTTTTATCATTAGAAAACAGAAATCCGTAATGATAAATATAAAAAAAATTCATAAAAAAATAAAACTCAAATCTCGGATTTCTAAATCCAAAAATCCGAATTCCAGAATCCGGAATCACTAATTATGTATAATATATTATATGTATTTTTTTTTTCATATACAGCAAATTAACAACAACAAAAAAGAAACAAGAATATACAAATAATAAACAATTTGAACACAACAATAGAGGCTAAAATTATACTATTTTTAAATTATTAAAGAGAACAACCAATTATATACTTATTTAGTATTAATAGTGTATATAAAGTGTAGTGTGTACGGTATTAATACCGTGCATCGTGCATGATTACGATGAATTATCAATCACTGTTCTTCATGTATTGATATATATATATATTATATATATTACGTGATAATCGAATACATTTTTAATAATTTATTCACATAGCCCATGACTGAAAATTAAGTAAGTATAAAAAATTTAGTAAAATATCTAATTATTTTATGAATTTACTTTGATTTTTAGGCAGATATATATTTTTTTAGATACTTTTAACTACCAAAGTAAGGTAGTTATTAAGGTAGTTATTGTTAAATAGAGTTTATTTTTTGACTAGAAATTTCATTTTTATTTTCCGACTTCCGTTTCATGACAATAATTTCGTTTATTCTTCAGAAACAGAGTAATTGCTATGAAAAATGATTGAAATATCCAATTGTATTATATCCGATTCGGCCATGGGTTTTCACTACAATCCATATTGAATACTGATTAAAACTTATTAAGTTCGACCACACATATTTTCACAATTTCACACATTAATTTCTTTTCTGCACCAATTCATCGACTAGTTTCATCCGTATATATTCGCAGTTTAACCTATTGTTTAATTTACCAGAAATCCCATACGTTCAATGGCTTGCGGTAGCGAGTAATAAAATATGTGGATATCTATACGCGGGAGCTGTGGTTTTCGTCCAACAATTCATCAACTTCTTAACAGTTAAATCCGTCCTCCGTCAACAGGATTTTTTAGCGGATATACTATTTTAAAAGATATACCAATGTATGTTTATAACATTGTGTTTAGCGACTGATGAGTAACTGCGGTATGGCTTGGCCGCTTGAAATAAGTCACAATGGTTTGAAATAAATGATTGATTGCATTATATATATTTACAGTTTTTGTCCACGCTGTGATTGCAGACATAATTGTCTTATATGCCGATCGAAGTCGTACGTGTGAACACGAACACGCAGCTCAATAAAGGTAACACGTCTTGTAAACTGCCAAAAATATTCTATAACGATCGAGTCATACGACCTAAGACATGTGACCAGTATATTTTACAATCATATTTTACATGTTTGGTCTAAGTATCACAGTTCTGCATATAAACTTATACAGACTAAGATAATATTGATAACATTAAATGACTATTGTTCATCCTGTTCGACAATAGTTTACATGACCTATAGGTATAATTTATGAATCGCTACTTTAGTGCTGATTTGTTAAAATTTGCTTAATACTACATTCAGTTTATTCAGTTTATTATTGTACGTACATTTTTTATAATTATTACTTATAACTTATTATAATATACATTTATATATATATTATTAGGGCTGTGAAGTTAGGTTATGACCTAAAAAACATTAAAAAATGACCAAAAAATGCAAATATGATGTAAAAATGACAAAAAATGTCCTAAAAAATTACAAATATTTGTTTTAAATTAACAAAAATACAACTTTTTTAAATATTTTAGTATAAAATTCTATATTAATTTATCAAAGCTTACCAATATATCAAAATATGACATAGAAATGACAAAAAATGCCCTTAAAAGTTTTAATTTAAATTTCAAAAATCAAAATCATTGCATTGTACAATTAGAGCGTATTTATTAAGTTATCGGCATAATGGTCGACAAGAAACAATAAGAAGTGAACTAGTGTAAAATCAGTAAAAATGACTTAAAATGTGGGAAAATGATCTAAAAATGTCAAAAAATGACTATTATGAAGTAAAAAACACCAAAAAATGCAAAAAAAAATGCAAAATAAAAATTAGTTATTCAGATTCACATGCTAATGAAACACACTTATGGCCAGAAGAGCATCGTCTAAAATGTTCCAAAAAAAAAAATGCAAAATGTATCAACTTCCGAGCTCTATATATTATAATTAAACATGTCTGCGGTCGATTTAGGCCAATTTCGCCAAAACTCATTTGGCTGAAAAAAAAACCAGTTTTTCATAGGCGGATAAAATATCCCATTTGGCCGAATCTTATTTTCTATAGTTACTTCGTAGACACTTATTTGGATAGTGACATCTGTATATTTCATTGGAACATATGGAATCACTACGAAACAGAACATACAAGGACGATTAACCATCTCGAGGGTTGGCATGCAGCTCTTAACAGAACTATATGTCGACCACATCAAAATATTTTTATTCTGATTAAGGAATTGAAAAACCAACAGAAAAATTTTGAGCTTGATATTCTGTTCAAAAAAAAAAAAAATGTAATCAAGCTCCAAAAATGAGAAAAAAATACAGAACTTTAGAAGACAGATTAACAAAGCAAAGGAGCGGTAAACAACAGTTAATTAATCATTAAATTATAATATATTGATAATTGATGCCTAAAACGTATGTTCATATTTAGAATGAAAAATGGACAAATAACACTCATGGAGTATCTAGATGCGATTATGTACCACTTCCATCTTGATTAAAATCACAATGAATTACTATTTAACTAATTGTATTTTTATTTTATCAACTATTTTAATTTTAAATTTTGTACTTGACTATGTAGAATGATGTATTCATTTTTTTGAATTTTTTTTTTTTATATAATCTTAATGTGCTCCTTCAAATATTATGAATTATGATTTTTAATTAAATTTTTTAATAAATCAATTTTTTAGTTATACATAGTATTTATTATGATTCGGCAAGATGGGATTCGACGAAATGGGTTATCAGCAAGAAGGGATTCGGCGAAATGACACGATACGCTGCGGTCAACGATCAATTACCTAGTGTACACACACAAATATATCACTTAACATTTCTATTTTTGTTGATCGGCTGATCTGTGGATGTTAATTTCTGATGATTTAAGGCACATTTACGTGGTAACGGTTCTGTCAACTATCTAGCTTGAAATTATCGTATAATTATATTTTGGGTTTGGAATTGGCAGGAGGAGTAAAAAAAAATGTGTGCGTATAATCCAAAGAAAGCATATTATGTGGAAACATAAAATAATTATAATTAGGTAATTTAATAGTCAAAATTTAGAACTGATATTTATTTATATATTCATTTAATATTTAACGCCAGTCGGCGATTACAAAGTTGGTATACAATAAGTGACAAAATGAAAATATGTTTATATGAGACTGAATATGTACAATAAGTAAACAATAAAAATAAAATTATTAATTATAACATGTATACAGCAGTATTTAATGATCAAGCGTGGCAAATAAAACCAAGATAATAGAAAATGTCGTTTAGTGTAGGTATAAGATGTAGTTCTAGGTAGTGTTAAGGAGACGAAGCATTCTATGTATATGTATGGTTGCCGTTTTGGTTCGTACGGTGATATTAGGTTGGTTTGCGTCATGCGTTTTCGTAAAAAAAAAAACATGCTTACAAGCTCAACGACAAATCTATTACAACACAAAATATCATGACACTGTAATTTATTTGGATTTGAAGGCTGCATTATTAATGTTAAAGACAAAGAATCGGTAATTATTTCAATATTTATTCTCATCCGAAACCCCTAGTTATTGTTAGCCTCGCACTACATAGAAACGTTCGTCAAAAGAACGCGTCGGAATTATAGAATTTAAATAAATGCATAGTTGGAACTTGTGTAAGCAGGTCGAATCGCTTTTGCGTATTATACAATTGTTAATATCATATTAATTGGTGCAAAGGCGCGGTAAATTACTACCACCGCCGCCGCAGCCACCGGTAATATGAATCATATTATTATGTATATTATATTTTATAGTTTATTGTTGTTATTTTAATTTCATGTTATGCATTTTATTTTTAGTACGAATATTATTTCTAGTGTTTAACCGATATGATTACATATTCTAATTTCCGGGGTAGATTTGGAACTGGACTTCGTCAGTCTGTTCTTCGTCTATTTTTTTACATATATTAATCTATGCCTACTTATATTGTATTTTCATCCTTTGTAAAATTAATTCCTGCATTGCTTCAGATTTTCTGTTTTTAACTAGCATTTATTTATTTTTATATGGAAAGTGTATCTTTCATTATATTTTAGGTATTGAAGGGTTTTTTGTGATTTACTTATTTAAATTTTAAATTTATATTATACATATGTCAACAAGCCTGGCTGAACGGAGTAGATATATTTCTCTATATATTATATAAAGAAAAAATAAAAAATAAATAAAAATATGATTGATTGGATTTTTAAGCCGCGGGGTCAATACTGTATAGTGGCCCTCAATCCCAGTACTGCTTTGTCTGTTGCGGTCGCGACCGCGCGTTAAATATTCACGATTCGTCGCTCGGGATTTACATTTATATTATTCCAAAACGCACATCCGTAATCGGCGCAATTTTAAGTGCACGATACTCGGCTGGCATCTGCGGCTATACGCGCAAGTGGTACTCCTATACATTTATAACCGGCTACGAAATGATATACACTGCACACTGTATAAATGTTTATGGACGCAAATTAATTCGTAATACATTAATTGTAAGCAGTTTATGCTGCAGGATTGAAACGGCCATTATTATTTCAACGTCAATGCGAGGGCCGCCGCGAACGGTCGAGAAACCAGCGGATAAAGTAGCATATTAAATATTATACGCACACCTCGCAAGCAAATAAACTACAACATCGCGCATAGACGGATATTTGGTCACATTCGTGCGGGGGGGGGGGGGAGCTTGATAGTTTTGTCTTATCCATTAGCGTAAACACTAAACAGACATTTATAGACGCTTCAACCTACTCGCAAGTGGTAGTAATTACTGTAATATAGCTGAGACGCCAAATATATTACATACATACATTGCATAGGTAATAGGAACACAAAAAATTAATTATTTGTAGCTATTAATTTTTATTTTTATTTTAATTGTATAAACCTATTGCGTTGTGCAAATATATTAATGTGAGTATTCCAGACCATTCTCGTGTTCCATCAAAATAAAATAAGAATTATAAAATATCAAATATGAAAATATACAATTTATTTTTACGTCTGGGCGTCTGGTGTAAGCTTAATTACGTTCTGGGAAGCCATTCTTCAGCCGTTCTGCTGAAGCACCCCAAGTCCCCCCACCCCAATATCCACCTATGTACAACATTATAACATACCTACGTGGAGGAGGGACAATAATTGCGAACTATGGTGTGTATTATGCTATTCGCGTATCATATTAGTCTAAACATTTTAAGGCAGAGAACACGTTTTAAACGTATTACATTATATATGTACCCACTGTATCATTTTTCAGAAACACATTCAAAGTTTTATTTTATAAGTTGTAAAAACGACATCTCGAAAGTGGCCACCGTCATCATGACACTTCTGTCAACTTTCACCAGCATATCTGTGCTTATATATTATGTGTCAGCAATATCAGTATGAATATTATCCTTAATCTGATATTTGATACTGATATCATACCAGTGATATGGGTACTTGGACCAGGCACGTACACGGGGGGGGGGGGGTGTTTTGGGTGTTCAAACACCTCCCGAAATGTTTGGTAATGTATGTATACTATAAGATTTTCATTGTCAAACAAATTTCATTTGTTTATTGGAAAAAGTTCTGATTTTCAAAAGCATGCCCCAAAAACTTTTTTCTGCGTACGTCCCCGACTTATGTAACGATTTATGTAAACCAACAGCCCTACAGGAAATAGGTACAGAGGACTAAATCTGACGACCGCGACGGCCACTGAAGATCACATCTAATAGAGTTGAGCCGTTCGGAGAATTGTTACACCAAGAGATTAATTGAACGAATGCGGGAACGGCATAACAGACGTTAAGCTAACCGAAAAAAAAAACTGTTAAACCACGAACTTTCGACCACGCTATAGAAACGCGCTTTATGGGTAACGGGTAACGACTAACGGTCGCTTTGTGGCACAATTTTCAAATAATAAAGTTATCACGCTCCACCCTGTAATATTATAATAGAGATAGAAGACCCTGAAAATCGTAACTTTGTTTCAAAAATATCATGCGTATCCTTCGAGGAAAAACAAAACAAATAAATTATGTTTGTAACGAATTATAAAATTACCACACAATGACACAAATTGTATAGGAATGACGAAAGATAAAAAAGTAAACATTTGTTGTCACTGTACAGTGTATACTTAAAAAAAATAATCGAAACAGAATGAATAAAAATAAAAGTGGGACGAGTTAAACGATCGGCAACTGGTGTTCCTGTAACTTAATTTCCTCGTATCTCACGATAAATAATTACTATTGTTGTTGGTTATATTTATATAATCACCCGAATCATAATAATGTGTTGGTATAATTGAACAGCATTTATAATAATATTATGGTCGCTTTTGAATGACCACTCTGCAGTTATGCCACTCACATAGTTCGTAAAATAAGTTTAAAATAGTTACATTTTTTACGGGTTTTTGCGGTTCTGACGGTTGCACAAGAGCGGTACCTACAATAACATATTATTTTATGAAACGAAAAAAAGTTTTTTAATTGAAAAAGGGATCCATTATTTGGAAAATTGGGACTTTTAACGTTTTTATCGTAATTCATAATAATCCTTGGAATACAATTTTGATTTTTTTTTTTTTTTGTAGTTTTGGATAGAATGACGTATATATATAGTGCATACGCTATAAAAGTGAAAATAATAAATACACGTTTTGTTTTTGTCATTTTTGATCATATACAAAGTTTAACTGTTTCAAACGCTTCGCTGATATGCTGAGAATGCTTGCCTACTATAATATGCTTTCGGGGAGATTATTTTTCGATTCGTTAACAGGTTGATACAGTTTAGCTTATTTTTTCCCCATTACACATATTATATTAATTAAAGGAACATGAATTAACATAATAAAAATAATTAAATCGATACGAAGCGTTTGATACATAGATCCCAAATGTCCGCAGAGAAGTTGAAAATTATTTACCGAATTTAAGTGAAAAAATAAAAATAAAACGTATGTATGCACTATTACTGTGTTTAGATACTTACATAGAGTGCAAAATATGAGATCATAGAAATTAATAAAATTAACAAATTTCATTTCTTGCATCTTTGGGGAATCTGAACATTCGTAGGCCAGGAAACTTAATTGTCGTTTTGAAACAATTAAAATATTGGCATTTGTTTCCAGGCATGGCTATGTAAATTTGAACCCAATGAAAAAAAAAAAAACAGAAATACGACAAAACGACGTGTAGACGTATTAGCTCTGTCAAGCATAGTGGCGTTGACGTGTTGATTATAAAATGATAAACCAATTTAAAACATAAATATATACAAATATAAATAAAATTTATAAATAACCAGTCATGGTTACGCCGCGCTCCCTAAGTCCTAGATATCACCTAGAGCGAAGTGGTGTACCTCTACCGACGACAGTGTAACGACTAGAGCGCAACGTAGTGGTCGCCAGCGCTGAATTGTCCCCAATATTTTGTACAGCATGGCTTATCTGTATATTCTATAATCAATGGTTACGCCTAAGAGAAATTATAAAAATATACCATACTTTAAAATAATCACATTACCCACACCAGTTTCAGCATCGTATATTTGTCTATATGGGAATTGAATATGCATTACTTACTTTTTCCAAATATCTTAAGACATTATATACAATGTCCGGGCATCGTATAACAATGACCGATTTGTCCACCTGGACCGTAACATATACACCGGTTGTTCCGCGATACTTTAATTTTATCTTTGTTGTTGTTACGTTTATTTTTACTGTGCTTTAATGGAAGTACGGTCGATATACATAGAGTGCCAAATACTTAAGAACAAGCCAATACTGATGAAGAAGAAAACAATGTGGCACCTTTGGCAGCCACACCGAGCAAGTGTCTTCAGAAGAGCAGCCCAGCACTGTGCAGATAAAAATGGCTTTGGGCAGCATTATTGTATTACTCGTATGAAAATATGGTCATGGAGTTACTCGATACAAAAAAACTAACATCGATAAATGAATACATAATTAAATAATATACATAGTAGAAAAATGTATACATACATAATTAATAATAAATTGTATAAGTATTTTTAATTTTATTTTTCTTAGTACAAATCAAATTGCTCATTAGAAACAATCAGTTAATTGACATATTTCAGCTTGGTCCAAAAGTGTATCTAATAAGCAGCTTCTACTGTATATGTTAAACCATCATATAACACAAGCCACAATACAATACAAACACTCCCTGATATATTAACATAGAAATACACATCATACACACACATACCACTATACCAGTTATCAAAAATGTCAATGTACATGTAAGTGATATGCACAAAATCTGTACCAAATCAAAGTGCAACATTGTTAATTTGCTACATACCATTAGGTTCAGAACAAAGCAAATGACTAACAAGAAAGACCAAGGTGTGTTAATAAGTTTGTAGTCAATATTTTACAGACAATATATTGTCTGTATCATTATTAATGTAAAATTAGGAATAAATTATCATTGGCATACGCAAGTTCTGGAATATATTAAAGGATCTTTAACTTTCAATACTTAAAAACAAAAATATTAAATTACTACAAATAACTTACAGATATTAAAAAAAAAAAACAAGTAATGCTCATTAACAAGGCCCTTTTTGCACAAGAGTATATACAAAAACTACAAAAGAGTACAAGATATTTTGTTATTACTTAAAAACTATTTTAAAACTTTTAAGCCCTAAGTTAACACATCTTAAAATTTTAAAATTCTAAAAAATATATTAACATTAAACATGGATTCAAATAAAAAATATAGAAATAATAACTTTTTAGTACATTACATCTGTCCAATATTAATGCAAGAAAATTTTGTAAAATAAATATTTACCAATTACAAAATAGATAAAAACTGACTTTAACAAAACTACAAAAATAAATAAGTTTAATTAAAAAAAAAAAAAAATTACAAAACTTGAATCATTTATAAAGTATTAACTATGTCAGAAAGTTCGGAATCTTCCTCACTTAATGAGATGTGAGCAGTACTTATCCATGTAACACAGCTCTCATACAATTTGAATGGGCGTTTAACATTACCAAATAACAATTTAAGAAAATCATATAAATAGGTTAAATGAAGATGTGGAGCTTGAGTAAAAACCTCAGTTGCAGTGAATTCAACAAACTTCTTGCATTCCTGCATAAATTTTTCAGCCTCATTTATTTTCAGAAGATTTCTATAAGAGTTATTAAAAAAATTCAATAAAGCAATAAGGTAATCTCAAAATGATAATATATTTTGACGTACAAAGAAGTTAACCGAATAGGTATGAAACGATCAGTTGGCCAATTTTCATGACAAGCCTGGCATTTACAACTAAACCGGTAAAGGTCAAACAAATTTCTATTTCTTGTTTCTTTATTATTTTCCTTGAAATCTTCACCATAAGACATAAGTAACTGAAATAAAATCATAATTCAAATTATGAAGTAATAATCAATTAAGTAGTAAACAGAGTAATAAGTTAAATTCAAGCAAAATGTATTTAAAAATAAAATAAATGCAGAACATTTAAAATATAATTTAAAAATGAATAAGATGTTATGTGTTTTTAAGGCTTAATTTTTAGCTATAAGGATCTTTCTTTAATAGTAAAACAACACTTTAGTGTATATTATTTTTCTGTTAATTATTATATGATTATTTATAAAATATTGCATTTGAAAAATCCTTCCCCCACAATGGGTACTGGTATACCAATCCTTAAAACAATGAAATTAATATAAAGCACAAAATACAAAAAGTAAACGGATAAGCCTCGCTCTGCTGTACAGTTAGGGGTAGAGTGTACCTCATTCATAGGATAGGTCGTTACAATGGATTTGTTAACCTTGAATGCAATGATAGGTATCATTGTATACAAATAAAGATTCTGAACGGAGATGATATGCTGGTCTAGAATAGGTATATTATAATATATTGTTATATTTGAATTGAAATATAATGTCAATATTTGCTTTTCAAACGCTTATAAAAATAACTAGGGTTATGAATTTGAATAATTTTAAAACAACTAATGTGGAATCTTCTATTAAATTTTCAAGTATTTTGTACCAGCCAAATTATTTTATCAACAATTATAAAAAAATATAATATTTCAAATGCCTCTAAGTTGCTTAAAAATAAGAATAATATTTTGAGTTTCTGCGACTTATACTTTTTGAATTATTACAAATATTTAAAACCGTTAGAGAATAAATCGATATTTTATGCAATTTCGTAAAAATTTAAATTTCAAACGGTCATATAATTTTTTTCTTAAGTCCGGTAAAAATTTTTTTATAGTTTTTTAAAAAGTAACTTATGGATAACTTAATGTTCACATTTTGAACCTTAAGTATAAACAAATAAGTTTTTATGAATTTTCAACCACAAAACAACTTACAAATTATCGCAATTTTAATATATTTCATACAAATTTGGACTTAAAGGGCTTATAAAAAAAATTTGGCTGAACCGATCTCTGATATTTTTAACAATAAGTATAACTTATAGGAAATCTTGTATTAAATTTTCAAGTTTTCGGACAACCAAATTTTTAACATGTATATGTCTTATGGCTGGGGGTCATTCTGTTAATTTGTCCAACACCGAGAATGTTACCATGACGTCATTGGTCATTCGTCATGAGGGTATAGATATTTCCGACAAAAACATCGATGTTTTAAAAAATCGATGTTTACCTGAATAAGTTATATAAAAATTTATACCTATTTGAATGTCTGCTACAATTCAAGAGTGAGGATAGTAGCCAGAAAAAAACTCTTTTGAAATGATAATATAATATTAAAATGACATAGACATTCTCATGTCAACTATATTCAGTAGGAATAAAACATATACATGTATCGATGTATCTGTATGTAGAGTAGATCTCTTAGTTTTTTTTTTTTTTTATAGATATTTAAAAAAAAAAAAATTACAAAAATCAAAAATTTAAATTGTTTATAAATAAGTCAAAATGCATTGAAACTTATCCATGCATAGAAAACGTCAATATAAACATTTATATTTTGGTGAACAATTCAAGTGTTTGCAATTTTTCGTTTTTAAGTTAGAGCATTTTAAAAAATGTAGTTCGTCAAAACGTGGTTTTGCGTAAAATGTCCCGTTTGTTTCAACAGTTCAAAAGTATTGAAAAAGTTTGATTTTTGACTTGCCCAAGTACCATCTACATTTACTTTCTTTTCAGAAAAGTTGTTGTTTAAGAAAATAGAAACATTTTTATTGCCAAAAAAGGTGTCTGTTACACACACATAAAAAAAAAAAAAATAATAATAATAATAATAAAAAAAGAACAGGTGGGCATCACTTTGCTGTACAGTTGGGGGTGGAGTGTACCTCGTTTATAGGATAGGTCATTATTACAATAGATATGTTAAATTTGAATGCAATGATAGATATCATTGTATACAAATAACGATTCTGAACGGAGTTAATATGTTTGTCTAAAATGTGTATATAATAATATAGTATTTTATAATTAAATTGAATTATAATGCAATTTCGTAAAAATTTAAATTTAAAACAGTCATAAAATTTCTCCCCTTAAGTCTGGTAGAATTTTTTTTTATATATTTTTGAAGGTAAGCTTATGGACAACCTAGTGATAAAATTTTGAATCTTAAGTATAAACAGAAAAAATTTTATGATTTTCAACTACAAAATAACTTGCAAATTATCGCGATTTTAACATATATTATACAAATTTGAACTTTTATGGGCTTATAAAAAAAATTTGAGTGAAACAATCTCCGATATTTTTTAGTTACAATTAGTATTACTTATATTTAATCCTTTAATTCATATTCAAGAGTTTTTGGACAGCCAAAAAAATTTTATGGATATTTAAAAAAAAAAAATTACAAAAATCAAAAAATTAAATTGTCTATAAATAAGTCAAAATACTTTGAAAACTTAACTATATATAGAGAACACCAATATAAAGATTTGGTGAAAATTTCAAGTTGTTGTGGTTTTTCGTTTTTGAGTCAGAGCATTTAAAAAAAACCGATATGATTTCTCAATCTAGAATTTTATATATTATATTATATTTTACATGTAATTGTATGTTAATATTCACTGTTCAAATGCTTATAAAAAAAAATTGTGCCTATGGATTTTGATGATTTTTGAATGACAATAAAAACTACTTGTGTGGAATGTTATATTAAATTTTCAAGTATTTTGTATCATTCAATTTTTTTTTATCACCAATTATAAAAAAAAAAATGTAAAAAAATCGAATTTAATTAAATGCCTATAAGTGGCTTAAAAATCAATATAATATTTTGAAAAAAATATGACATAGAGAAAATGCCTATCTTAACAACTGGTGAAAATTTCAAGTTTCTGTGACTTATACTTTTTGAATTATAACAAATATTTAAAATCGTTTGAGAATAAATTGCTATTTTATGCAATTTCGTAAAAATTTAAATTTCAAACGGTCATAAATTTTTTTCCTTTTGGTCCGGTAGAAATCTTTTTATTTACTTTAGAAGATTAGCTTATGGACAAACTAGTGTTAAAATTTTGAACCTTAAGTATAAACAGAAAAAATTTTATGAATTTTTATCTACAAAATAACTTGCAAATTATCGTAATTTTGACACATTTTATACAAATTTGAGCTTTACGAGCTTATAAAAAAATTTTGAGTGAAACGATCACTGTTATTCTCTAGTAAAGATAAGTTAAGCTTATTATAAACCTTGTATTAAATTTTCGAGAGTTTATGGCCAGCCAATTAAATTTTATAGGTGTTCAAAAAAAAAAATTTACAAAAATCGAAAATTTAAATTGTCTATAAATAAGTCAAAATGTCAAAATACTTTGAAAACTTAACCATGTATAGGGAACACCAATATAAAGATTTGGTGAAAATTTCATGTTGTTGCGGTTTTTCGTTTTTGAGTTAGAGCATTTTAAAAAAATGTAGTTTGTAAAAACGTGATTTTGTGTAAAATTTCCCATTTTATCGTAATTTTTTTAACGTTTTTTCGATTTTTGCAAAAAGTATTCAAAAAGTTTGATTTTTGACTTGCCCAAGTACCCTCTACATTCACTTTCCTTTCAGAAAAGTTGCTGTATAAGCAAATCGAAGCATTTTTACTGCAAAAAAAGTTGTCATCAGACACAAAAAAAAAAAAAAACACATCGGTGTAAAATCAATAGATTCCATCACTCCGTTCAGAATCTAAAACCACATCGTCCACTCTGTTCAGAGTCTATAATAATTCTGGTAACTAATTTTTCAAATAATATCTAAATTAATAAATTCAAAGATAATTAAAAAAGTATATTTTATTTTATGGATGACACACTCGTAGCTATTGTAGTGTTCGTCTTCAAACATACAACATAATTTGAAAGGGAATTTACATTTGGTAGATCAAATGCTGTTGTTAGCAATTTAGCATTAATATTGGCATTAACTGACCATCATCATTGACAATCAACCATAGGAAGAA
>JAIPRK010001662.1:0-48920 GCA_025469195.1 Chaitophorus viminalis
CGAATAATCCAAAAAAGTTGAAAAAATAAATATAAATAAACAATTAGGTAGTGCCTTCACTGGTTGGCTTCTTCCCTCACGTTTTTCATGTACAAAATATTATAGCACATATTCTTATTGTGCCTAACGGTACAGATTGTTTATTTCTTGTTAAAAAAAAAAAAAAAAAAATTATATAAGCAGTCATCGCCTCTCGCCCGTTGTCTACATCGCCGACGTCGCCGCCTCTGTTGCCTCCATAAACGCCCGGCGGATGACACCTCCACTCAAGGCAGTCTGTTTAACTGTTTCGTACGCGACTTTCATGAAGTTAGTAACCTCGCCTTCATTATACGCTGTCATTTCATACGCCTTGTGTTCTCATTTTTTAATTGATTCTTTTATACTTTTGTTATGCAATAAACGTCGTAGAGACGATTGTGATTTCTTAATTTTTTATGACCGTGTTTAGTGTATTTTTTGTAGGTCCTAAGCCGATCATTATTTTTGCCAACCTTTAGTTTCTTAATTATATTTTTCGAAACTTGAGTTATTTTATGTATCGCAGTATAGTTGTTAAAGTGCCATTATCTGTCGATTAAAATTCAAGTTGTTCTCGGCGAACGCGGACAAATACATAATTGTACTCAATGCTTATTTACTACTTCGTGCCAAGATGATACAGCTGACTTATCTCGCTTTGTGTGTGATTTTTTTTTGCCCATGATTTATTAAATGATATTTTTGTCGTAGCGTTTTGATGTGCCATGCACAGTGGATTTTCCTACGCCGACTGCGATTATTTCGTCGTTGTACTTCAAGCGCATATTTACCGTTGTAGATAATCTTATAGGCAAACGAAATTCCTCAATTTGTTCAAACTAGGTGATTCACTCCATCAAAAATTGTACATATTATAGTTAATGAGTGGTCTAGATTTTTGCATTATTACTTTTTAAGTACATAAATACATCTGAAAAAAGTACTTGTGCACAGTATTTGAATACATTTTTGAAAGTATCTGTGTTTGAAATCGAATACTATTTTTAAATACTTTTTCGTTTTACTTTATGAACAGGTCACCAAATTTAAATAAAATAATATAAATTGTTCAAAACTTTTATTTATAGATTGTACATAGCCGTTATATCTTGTATATTGTACATTGTAATATTTATAGAGGTATACCGCATACACATTAACAAATACAGTTCGTCGATTTCCTAAAAAAAATGGAAATATTTTTGCTCTAATAGTTATGTACATATAAAAATAAAACATACCGATAGTCGATAGGACGATTGGTAATAAACTATTTAAGTATTAAATTATTTATAACTATTATGATTTAGACACTCACATTAATTGTCATTTGTTATTTTTTATGTATCGACGTGTATACTGTACTACTGTGTGTGAATTAACTTAGTAGGTATACAAACTGAAGACCTAATTTGTATCGTACCTACTGGTTTTATTATATTTTTGAATATTTAATTCAATAATTAACGTTATTAATCAATAATAAATATTAAATTCTAATAAAAAAAAATATTTAAAAATATATAGCTGTTTTTCTTGTTATTAAAAACAAAAACTACTATGCCACATTTATAAAATTAGTAAATTTAAATACTAATGACTGTTTAGTGTGTATTGTACATTAGATACATTGTCGTCCAATCTATAGTATTTGATGGTACTTACAACATACGTCATACACTCATACACCAAGGACCAAAAGTGCTGCATTCTTATTCGAATTAATTTAAGTAAAACTAGAGTACTTAAATAAAAAATTTAATCAGTTTACTAATGATCAAGTTTATCTAGAAGGTAAAAAGGTAAAGCATATAATAAAAATAAATTATTTGAAAGTATCTTTAAATACTTTTTAAAAGTATTCGTATTTGTACTTGAATACTCTTTTTTCCAAGTATTTAAATACGTATTTTAAATACTTTTGAAAATAAGTAACTGTATCTGTACTTGAATACTTTTTAAAAGTATCTTTTACAAGACTGTTGCTTTGGCACACAGAATCGAAAAGCATTAAGGAAACGCCCTGGTTACCTGAAAACATTGAATCATTTATGTTTTTGGCTGTGTATGATTCAAATTAAATGGGAGATTAGTTGTGGGTGGAGAAGAAAGTGGGAGATGTGTGTATAACCAGGAGTAATTAGTTAACCAGGGTAACCGTAACTAGGTTTTAGTATAAATAGGCGATTTATCAGCAAAGACATAAAATGTGGTAGGTACTTCATTGCAGACTCGTATGCAATATGATTCCCATCGTTCGTGTTTTGTTTATAATTTTTAGTGTACTTCTATCATTCATTCGTCCTTTTTATAGTTGCATGTGCATTTATGATTTAATTAAATAAAACCTAATGTAAATGAACATAGTCTGCTCAGTGACTTAGAATCACTATTCAAATACTTCTCTACTTTATGAATTCGATTCTTAGCACTGACATAACGTTGACTAAATATGAAATTCTTTTGTTTGTATCTTGGCGACATTATACAATAATTTTTTCTAGGCGTCAAGTCTGTTTTTCGATGAATATTAATTTTTTTTAAGTGCTTTCATATAGTCTTTTTGGAAGTAAATTTCGTGTTGGACCAGCTGAAAAAATATAGTTGGAAATAATTTAGTAAATTGGTACTACTATTTATTATTTATAATTATTGTTTATCTTACTTAGATCATTAATTTACCTGTGTTTAATTCAGATTCAGAAGGAATTTCATAGATATTTTATTAATTAAGATTATATGCAATCACATTATTGCTTAAAAATTAAATATTTACTTATTTTGATTAATATAATCAAGATCATTGATCTTTCCACCTTCGTTAGAACTCTATATGAACCAGTGGCGTAGCCATAGGGGCAGTGGGCCATTCCCCCCCCATTGGCTGTATCAACGTTTTTGCATAATTTATTATATTTTTTATTTTGTACGTATGAAAAATTTGTTAAATTCACTTTTGCTTATTGGATTTGCTTGTTGAATTCGCTACTCGCATGCTCTAACTGATTTAAATAATCATGCCAAGACTGAATATCATCTTTTTGCAGCATAGAGGGCTAATGATTTTTTGCATAACTATAAAGTTTTCGAAAAATCAAAAGAAATTCGCAGTAGTCATTGCATACTTCACAGACACACTCTGGCAATGAAAACCATGCCTTTTTCTTTGAAAAACGTAATGGATGATGCCATAAAAATTATCAACTTCATCAAGTCACGGCCTCTGAAATCCAGACTTTTTAAAATGTTGTGTGCTGACATGGGAAGTCTTCATAATACGTTGCTTTTCTATACGGAAGTCAGGTGGCTGTCACACGGTAAGACTGTAGGTGTCGAAACGAAGTTAAAGGATAACCACAATTGAATTTCAGTATTCTTTATTAATTTAACTTCCTATATGTTTTAATTAATGTTTTTAGTGTGGGTGCGTTTTCTAAGGCCTCCATAAAAGTTGTATCGCAGACGACGAAAGTTGTAGCCGCGGTCGTGTTTACGACCGCAACAAGGCTCTTAAGGTGGGTTCACACGGAGTCGTAAACTGGGCGAGAATACTACTAGTAGGAGAGTTAGCCGTGATCACTACCTGGTGTGAACTGGTAGTCGTGGTAGTGGGAGTCGTCAACGACCAAAAATAGATCGGTCGTAATTACTCCGGCATGTTAGAGTGAACACGACCGGTTTAGTCGTGAAAAACCCACCAAACGTGAATTTTCTAGCGTATATACACGTATTTGTTTCGATTTTTGTACGAGTGAAATTATAAAATTTACTATAGGTTATTTATTAATTAAATAAATTAATACATTTTATTTTTATATAATAATAATTAATAACATTTCCTACGTCAGCGTACAAAATGAATACAAAACAAACAATTCAATTTGTTGAATTGTATCGTGATGCGGAATGTTTGTGGAAAATAAATTCTGAATTGTACAAAGACAGAGATGCAAGAGATAGAGCCTTAAAAAAAATATGCGATGAAATGAGTATCGATGGTTTTGGTATTCTCGAAGTAGCCTAGGAGATTAAAAATATTAGATCAGCTTATTATCAAGAATTAAAAAAATAAATAACTCTAAAAAATCAGGAGCATCTTCAATTGATATTTATCAGCCTAAGGTACCATGGTTTACGATTGTCCATTCATTTCTGAAACAAAATCTTGAAATGAATGAAACCGTATCTAATCTTTGTAGTTCACCAGTTCAATGTGGCAATACATCAAAACAACTAGAAGACAAAGACAGTTATGTTTTAAATAACCAAGTCGAAGTGAATTTGTCAAACGAAAAGGAGTTTGGTGAAACATTCAAACTTCCATCTCAATCAAAAAAGAGGCGACTACAGAATCAATATGCTCCACCATCATATATCGGAGAAGCTATTAATAAGTTAGATAGCATTCAAAAAAATGTATCTTTGGAAACAGAATTTGACATTTGGTGCCAAAGTTTGGCCAAACAGCTAAACAACATGGAGACTTTGAGAGTACTTAAACTCCAAATGCAAATACAAAACTTTGTGTCTAATGAATGAATCGAATATGAAATGCAGAGAAATAATGATTTATCGGGAAACCAGAGAAACCAATGTAAAGCTAGTACTTCTGCATACCAACAGCCATCAATATCAACTGGAAATTACTCAACATTACATTTAACTGAACTACAACCAAGCACGAGGGAAAATTCAAAAATAGCTCAACCTAGTCACGAAGAGGATAGTTGGGATTCTTATTTCTCATCGGTATATTCTTCAGATTTTCTCTAAAAAGTATTTAAGTATTTTTCACTTAAGTTTGTTTTTTTATTTTTATTTATGTAACGAGTTTGTTATGATTTTAAGTTTGTTTTTATTTTTATTTTTATAACAAGATTGTTATGATTTTAAGTTTATTTTTTATTTTTATTTATATAACGAGTTGAAGTACAATAAAAATGAAGTAAAAAATTAAATAATAGATTAACAATTTATTTTATTTTTCTTTACATAGTTAATTTATTGAAATCGTTTTACTTGTGGTATTCATAATACTAACGAATTATTTCATTTTGCCATGGCACTGCTCCAACTCCATTGAAATAATTACAGTAATAATTTTTAAATTCTCTTGCACTGCGATCAGGAAACCTTGGAGGTAATGGCTGCAACTGAATAAGTCCATTACTTTTAGATTCTTCTCTCCATGAACCCGGTGTAAAAGTATAGTGTTCCAAGTCTTCTTTATCAATAAGTCCAAGAGAAAAATAATTCAAATCACATCTTGTCTGCAGCCAATTGTGTAAGGTGCACGCAGTTTTTACAATTTTTACTGCAGTTGGTACAGAAGTAGCTATAGGTTTCTCAAATACACGAAATCGCGAAACCAAAATACCAAAAGCGTTTTCTACGGTTCTCCTCGCCCTTGACAGCCTGTAGTTGAATATTTTACAATCAGTATTCAATTCTCTTCTAGGATAGGGTCTCATCAAATAGGATTTTAATGGGAATGCTTCGTCTCCCATAAACACAAAGTTTTCTGGAATATGAAGTTTATTTTGTTCAATCATATGTCTTAAAGAACAATGGTCAAAAACACTACCATCAGAATGACGTCCTTGAGCTCCAATATCAATGTAACGGAAGCAATAATTGGCATCAACTACAGTCATAAGTATTATACTGAATGAATTTTTATAATTATAATACTCACTTCCACTAAACATTGGAGCACGAATAGCACGATGCTTGCCATCAATTGCTCCAATGCATCCTGGAAAATTCCACTTTTCATTAAAACCTTTTCCGATTTCTTTCCACTCTTCTACGGAGTTTGGCACTTAAAATGACCCATCAATAAATTATTATTTTTAGGCATAATTCTAGTTTAGCAATTTTTCGATTTTTTAAATTTTATTTGAAGATGTGTGTTTTTGCATGCTTTATAAGAGTGTATTACTTAGATTTTTTGGTTACCGTAAGAATCTTGTTTTAAATATTATAAATTTTATAAATTTGTAATTACTAAATAATTTGTAAATTGTCGAGATTTTCATAAATGTCAATATTTGTAAAAATATGAACTTATAATATTTATAAAAAAACAAAATCGAGCAAAAATGTAAAAAAAAGGATAGTTTGCTAATGTATAATTGTTTCGATTTTTACACTATTAATGTTTTTAATGAACTTATCTTTAAAAAGTCCAATAAAGCACTGTAAATCCCATCTAATACCTCAGGAATACTTATAGTGTTTTTTGGTATTCTAAATAAATATTGTAAACTGAAGAATGAATCACCGGTCACTAAGAATCTTAAGGTGACATTAAGTTTACACTTTGCCGGAATCGCCAATCTCATATTGGTGTCTTCTCTTTGAATCGCTACTTTTATTTTACTGAGCAAATATAAACGTAGACTTGAATCCATTCTAAAAAAGTTTCTATAACTACTTTGATCTTTCAAAGATAATTCTTGACATATATTATTAGTGGCACCAAGAGTATTTCGTTTTTTTATCCAATCACGGACCCACACACGTTTCTTTTTTTTAACATTTTTCAAACGTTGTAATTCATTTATTAAAAGTTCTCACACAATTTTTGCACTTTCCGTTTAGTCATGATTAAACACAAAAACAAATCAATAAAAAATGTACCATGAACAACTAGGATAATCACGAACAACTGTCAGTTAATTCGTGTGAACTGGAGGTCGTATATTATCGGTCGTGAAAATCAAGCAGTCGTGAGACATGCGCAGAGCGAGTAGTATTCTCGCCCAGTTTACGACTCCGTGTGAACCCGCCTTTACGCGTTTAATGGAATTACGAACTGAAGTTCTTTCATTTTTAATGGACCTCAACGTTACATTGGGTGAAATAATGAATGATGTAGGCTTTGTCAATTTTCATACTTGGCTGATATTTTTAGCAAAATGAACCAACTCAGCCATTCCTTACAAAGAAGGACTATGACCGTTTTTGATGCCAGCCACTAAGTAAGTGCATTCAATAGGAAAACTGATTATTGGGCAGAGTGTACTACTAACGGCAAATTTGAGTGTTTTCCAATAATGCAGGCCTATTTGAAAGAAAATGATGAGCAGGTTTCTACTAATATTGTCAACGAGATTATTGAGCACCTCAATTTGCTAAAAAATTCCGGCAGATCAGGAAGCATTGTTGAAAGACCACGAATGGGTACTAAATCCATTCACAGTTTGTGTGAAACCTTTAAGCTTATCTTCAAGTGATTACGAAAGCTTGATCGATTTAACTTCTGACTTAACATTAAAATCTTCCTTCAACAGCAATTCGTATGCCGAATTTTGGTTAAGTTTGAAAAACAAAAGTTATGAAGTTCTGAAGTTCACAACACTGTCAAGGAGGCAATAGAATGGCTAAAAGAACTTGACTAAGACTTATAATTTTAATTAACTATTATTTATTGACACCAGAACGTTTTGTTTTGTTTTCGTTTATTATTCTATATTTGTTGCAGTTGGAATTTGTGTATTAGTGTATTATGTGTTTAATATTCATGCCATACGAAATAAATAAATAAACCACTAGCGAGGTTCGGGTACACCATCTTGTAGCGGGACGACTTCGAGACGAGACAATGCGTCGGGGACCACATTTTTATCTCCGTGAATGTGTTCAACCTGTTGAAAAAACTGCGTGATGAAGCTTGAGTCCCTAGCGGAACTTTTCTTGATGGTGGCAGCAGTTGTAGTATCGATCAAACGGTAGTTCTTGACGTCCAACAATAACCCGTAGTAATGAAAAAATCTGTGCCGATAATTGGGTAGGCGACGTCCGCTAACTCAAAAGTCCAGTTGAATGTGTATGCTAGACCGAGGTTGAGTTGTAGGAACTTAGTACCGTATATTGTATTCGCATGCCATGGGCGGCTGTGAGATTGACGTTAGACGGGGAATGTCGGCCGTAGTTTGGCGGTAGTACCGAAATGTCCACCCCAGAATCGACTAGAAACCATGTACCCGTCCGCACATCACCCACAAACACTCGGCGACTTTAGTTAGCGGCGGGCGGTGAAGTCACCTCCGTCGCGCAAATCAGTTTTTTGAAAAACTGCAAGAACTTCGACAATTACGAGCGGATTTACCAAAATGATTATGGAATAAACACCAGTTCTTATTGTGCTCGCGTGAAATAACGTGGTCGTGATCAAGCTGACGACACTGCGATCGAGAACGTTCGTCATTGTCGTACACATACTGGCGATTTCGGCGGTAAGCGCTAACACGGCGTTCTCGATAACACAAAAACGGTCAACCTAACCTGGTCGGTTTCCACGGCGACGACGGTTAACGGACAACTCACACCCCTAATGCGCCAGCTCTTTCGGAAAGCACTTGCAGCGATCCTTCTATACCTGAGATAATCGTCCGTATGTTAGAACGTAGCTTTTGGAACCAAAACTCCTTTAACGCCTCGTCTCCGATACCGTCGGGTAATACCGCACGCATAGCACGTAATACTTGAGACGGTTTGTGATCACCAAGTCCACTGGGCTGTACTATGGAGCGGTACCTCGTGATATGGCGTGGCATTGATGAGTCGTTCTTTAACTTCGGAATACAAAACTTAGGGACTAATCAGATCGCGAATGGTACGTACACCGTATTCGAAATAGTTCAATAAGAGTCCTAATTATCAATTAACAATATACTGTAGACAAAAATGTACGTAAACTAAAATTGATTTACTCGAAACGAAGATCCATTTTTTCTTCGAATATAATAATAAGTGGAAATCAATTTACAACACAACGCCAAATAATAAAGTGATCCTAATCATAAAATCGTAAAATAGACGTTATTATAATATTGAAAATGTATATCGGTTCAGTTCAGAGAGCAATAATTATAATTGGGGAAAAAAATTTAAAAATAATGATAACCGTTGCCATACATTAACGCTAGGTTAAATAAGCTTAGCTTAAATCTATATTTTTATTAGTAAGTTCTCTTTGATATTCTCAAACCAAAATAATATGATGATTTAATGATGGTATTGTACGTTTCCGTTTTCATGATGAATCTAAAAGAATAAACCCAACAGAACAAATAATTGATAGTTTCCCAGAAACAGACTAAATGAAAAATTATGAAGAAAAAAAAATGTTTTATTTTCTTTCATAAATTAATCATTTCAAAATACTAAATAATATTATTAATTTAATGATTATTTCCTTTTGTTATCGTTTTCAGAATAACATTACACGCACTATTAAAACACAGAATATACTAAATCAGAAACGACACTTAAAGTAAACAAAGAAAATGGTCGGCCATCTTCCCATTTAGCAATCGTTATTATTTTTTTTTTTTTTTGAAATCAAAATAAATGGTTACAAATTAAACAAATTTAACAAATAGGTACAGTATTGATTACCTATCTCCTGTAAGCTAATAGCTTGTGATGGAGGTAGGGAGTTATTTTATTTAACAATAAAATAAAATAAAATAAATAATAAAATAATTCGGTATTTTCTTATAATATTATGTACAATGACTTATGAATATGAAAAATTTAAAAAATATAATATAATAATTGAGAAGAAAAGACAAAGTGAATTAAAGTTTAACATAAATAAATTAGTAATACATTTAGTTGAAACAGTATTATAGAAATCAAAATATACTGTTATATATATAAATAACATACAATTTAGCAATAATTTACAATAAAGAATAAAATTAATACACATTATTATTCATTTCTAAAAATATATATTTATATAATAATCCTTTATAATTAATTTTTTTACTTGTAATAATATTTCTTTTAAAGTCTAGAGGCATAGAATTGTAATAAATCGGGTCTAGATGATCTACAAATGTTTGACCAAAAGATTTATAGGTATATTTAACTGGGCAATCATATTTTCTAATTTCTCTTATATGACTATTATCACTATGTAACTGATCAATACCAAGTTATTTAATAATGAACATATTTGCTATTTTTTTTATATAATTGTCTTTCTGGCAAGACCCCTAATTCCTTATAATTTTCAAGTGTTGATCCTTTTAGTTATAATATCAGTTTTATCATATCGGCTTTTTTTGTGGTTGTTGTACTTGTAATTTATAGTGTTGTATTATTTTGTATGAACTGTTATTTAGCTGCCACAAAAGTTGTACAGATGATGAAATATAATATTAAGTATGGAATCAAATGTGCTAACCCAATGAAATGGTATGTGGAGAATGATTTAAGGCTAAAACTGACCAGTTTTATTCCAGATATTGACTTTCTTGTGGAGGACAAACCGAACTCTATTAAATTATTAATTACTGATGTATGTGAATATTTTATAAATAGGTATAAGTCGGCTTAACAGATTGTTTTTACAATATTGGTAGTCCGCATTTAATACGAATTTCTAAGTCGATGTAATTTATACAGATTTTGCCAAAGCATTCGATAGGGTTGATCATACAATTTTAGGGAAAGTACTCTTACACTTAGGATTTGGCGAGCCCCTGCTGTCCTGGCTTAACTCATATCTTAGTAACCGAAAGCAATTCGTCAAGGTATTTGGGATTACATCTGACATTAGTCTGCTATTGACCGTCGTAGCGTACGCACGTGTGTTATCTCCATTTGTTGTGCGCTTTTATAAGTATTTTTCAACAATCATCTCATATCGTTTATTATCATGGCATCATGTGAATGAATCCTGTTGTGTGAATATTAAACGTGGACAAAATAATTCCATTTCATGTTCTTCTTGCTCTAAACTATACCACCATACATGTGTTTCGCTGAAACAAGAAGATATTGACTATTTAAATAGCTCAAATAAATTATGGTCTTGTGACACCTGCGTAAAAAATTTAAAAATACTATTATTTCTGCTGGTTCTGCTATCCCTCTAACTTCGTTCCCTACTGGCGAACCTGACTTAAAGTTAATTATTAGTCATCTTAATAATCTACGCATGGAACAAATTAAACTTATCGATCTAATTAACAAACAAAATGCTTTTGATAAAAAATTTCATGATATTTTCTCTCAGCTATCGAGTTTTAAAAATGAAAATACTGCGCTACGAGGTGATTTGACTGTTATCAAAAATCGCGTTGACAATTTGGAATCAGTCGTTCTAAAGTCCAACGTTAATCAAGATATGTTTGCCGAGTTTACCGACCATCAAGCGCGTTCTAAAAACATTATTATTTTTAATGTTCATGAACAATCTAACAATAATACCTCCGATAAAGATACAATAACACGCATTTTTGATAAGCTTGGAACTGACATAAAACCAATCAAGATTAATCGCTTGGGTAAACCAAACAACAAGTCACGTCCGATAAAGATTGAGTAACAATTGGCCTCAGATGTCTTTAAAATTCTCGGCTTATCACGTCTACTGAAGTCTGATCAAATATTTAATGAAATTAAAATAACGAGTGATAAGTCACCCCAGCAACGAGAATTTCTTCGTGATTTATGCGCTCAATTAAATGATTGAATATCAAAAGGTGAGCCAAATCTGACAACAAAGTACCTCAAGGAACAACCAACTATCGTCTCCTCTACGGTCCAAAAAAACTAGTCTCCAATTCGAAATTGCATCTCTACTATCAAAATATTAGAAGTATGGTTTCTAAAATTAATACTTTAATTCCTCCATTAAATAATTCCCTTTTTGATTTAATTATATTTACCGAAACATGGCTCTCACCTACTATATCTAACTCTGTATTTACATTTTATTAATTACAAAATTTTTCGATGTGATAGATCGTCAGTAAATAGTAATCGTTCCCACGGTGGTGGTATTCTAATAGCTGTAAACTCTAAAATTAAATCTAAAATTGTAAATACTTCTATAAACAATATTGAAGCAGTCTTTGTACATTTACATATGGATGAAACATCTTGATTGTATTTATATACCACCTTGTTCTCCATTATTAACGTATGAAAATACATTTTCCTCTTTAAATGATTTACATATGTCTTATCCATCTGCAAAATTCATAATATTAGGCGATTTCAAACTACCATCTATGCGTTGGTCCCAAATGTCAATTCTACTTAACTGTATATCACAAATTGACTCATATTTTGTAAACATGCTATCGTATTATAACTTTAATCAGTTTAACCATGTTCTTAATGAAAATAATGTAATTTTAGATTTAGTATTATCTAACATTCACCTTGTTGTCTCTGAAGACCCAGACCCACTATTACCATTAGACAAACACCACCCGGCTCTTAATATTACTATAGATTATAACCAATTTAATTTACCGATTATTTTTATGATTTTAAATATTGTAATTATATTCATATTGTAAAATATTTAGCTGATAATTTGTTTCATAAAACTTTAAGTAACCAAAATATAAATGATTTAATTACTCATCTCTATGATTGTCTAAATAATGCAATTAATACCTTTGTCCAGAAGAAACGTATTTCACCAAGTACTTTTCCCACTTGGTATTCTAACGAATTAAAATTATTAATAAGACAAAAAAAAATTGCCCATCTACTGTATAAACAATCAAACAATTTATTAGATTATAATTATTTTTCCCGTTTACGAGCTAATTGTAAAAGAACTGCTAAACTTGATTATGTAAATTATATTAATAAAATTCAACTTTCGGTCAAAAAAAACCCTAAATCTTTTTGGAAATATGTTATTAACCGCAGAAATAGTAATTTAATACTAAATATCGTTACCTTCGACTCAGTGTCCGCGGATAATGGACAGGATATTGTAAATTTATTTACCCGTTTCTTCTTCAGAAATTACCCTCAGCCAAACCAACTAACCACTAATGATCCTAATTTATGTAATACCAAAACAAACAATCACTCACTTTCCTTGTCCACTATTGTTATTACGGAATTAGATGTTTTAAATGAAATTAGCAGTCTCCATTCTAATTTTAATGTAGGCCCCAATAACATTCCCAGCTTTTTCTTTACAACTGTAGATATATACTAACTCCAACTCTAACTTATATTTTTAACTTATCGCTCCGAAATGATATATTTCTTGATTTATGGAAAAACTCTATTATTTATCCCGTTTTTAAAAAAGGGGACTCAACAAATGTTTCTAATAATCAGCCTATATCAAGATTATCGATAATCCCAAAACTATTTTCAAAACTCGTGTCTATTAAAATTAATAATTATTGCTCCTCATTTCTCACTCATCATCAATATGGTTTTAAACAGAATCGATCCGCTACCTGTAATTTGTCTATCACAAAACAAATAATATTACAATCCTTCAAAGCTCACGCGCAAACCGATATTATCTACACTGATATATCTAAGGTATTTGACAGTATAAACCACGAAATATTGTTTAATAAATAAAAATCTTTCGGGTTCTCTAATCCTCTTCTTTCTTGGTTCCACTCTTTTCTTACAAACCGTATTATAACTGTCAATTATCTAAATTTAGAATCTAATAGATGCCATCCGGTGTCCCTCAAGGAGATCATCTATCGACCTTGCTTTTTAATATCTTTATTAATGATATTCCTAACACTATAAAAAATTCTCACACATTTCTTTTTGCTGATGATCTTATACTTGTAAAAATAATTAAGAACCAAAGAGACGCCCTTTATTTACAGACCGATTTAAACAATATTCAGTCTTGGTGCTTAGCCAACCGGCTGTCACTAAATACTGAAAAGTGTAAATTTATGCGTTTCTGTTTAATCAAAAATCCTGTCAATCATAATTATTCTATATCCAACTCAAGTATCGAACAGTTAGAAAACTTTAAGGATCTAGGTGTAATTTTTGATTCAAAATTAAATTTCTCAACCCATACTGAAATGATAAAAAATAAAGCAATTAGGTTTTATTAAGCGAAATTGTAAATCATTCAAAGATCCCTTATCCCTAAAAATTTTATTCTGTGCCCTTGTTCGCTCTAACCTGGAATATTGTCCATTAATTTGGACTAACAATACTTCAAAGCAGATTGATGCCATTGAATCAGTTCAAAATAACTTTCTGTGATTTATCTCCTTTAATTTTAAGATTTATAGACCTCCTCATGGTTCGTATGATTCTGTTTTAAAATTGATCAATCTTTCTACACTAAAATATAGGCGCACTTTATTACTATCCAAACTCTTACAAAATTTACTTATAGGGAATATTGATTGTCCAGAGCTCCTTTCCCTTATTCGCTTTAAAATCAACTTCCTTAACACAAGAAATAGTGATCTATTCTATCCCATCCCTTATAAAACAAACTATATGATAAACTGTCCCTCTAATATCTTAATAGCTGCGGGTAATTCTAAAACTTTTGATTTTGTTTAGCATGTCTCATTTTTACACTTTGTTGTTATCTTAATTATAAGTTCAATTCAACTTACATTTGTATTTATAATTTAGTTTTAATCTTATTGTTTTCATGTTATCCTGCTGTATGACTGTATTAACTATATAGACTATATGAGTTCACATTACATTTAATTAACATCGTGCTACCTTTACCTTTATATTATAATGTTATAGGACCTAGGTTTGTTTATATGAATAAATAAAAAAAAAATAAGTAATGTATCATCAGGTGTACTTCAGTGAGGTCATTTATCACCTATGTTATTTGCGTTGTTCATCGATAATATAAAGAATGTTATCCGTAACAGTAAACTTCTTCTGTTTGCTGACGATCTGAAGATATTTTTAAAAATAGATTCGATTAACGATTGTCTGCTTCTGCAAGAAGACCTTAATGCTGTTTTTAATTGGGCTAATAACACGGGCCTCGAGTTTAATGTCGTCAAGTGTCACTCAATGTCATTCTTTAGGTCACGTACTCCTTTCATATCCACCTACTTTATAAACGATGTTCCTTTGATATCTTCAGACAACAGCGTCACAGATTTAGAAATTATATTCGATCGTGAGTTAAATTTTCACTTGCACATTGAAAATTCCTGCTGTAAAGCTCTAAAAACTCTTGGGTTTCTTAGACGCATATGTAGTGTATTCAAGTTGACTGCTTCTTTAAAATTATTATACTGTGCATATGTTAGGTCAATATTAGAATACGGCGCTGTCATTTGGGATCCTCAAACAGCGAGCCAAAAAATGCTATTGAAAGAGTACAGAGAAAATTCCTAAACTACACTGGGTTTATCTTAAAAATCCATCACCCTCCATGAATATGGTTCTGTATCGACTGCACTTGGCCTGAGTTCTTTAGTCGACAGAAGAGCAATGGCTAATTTGAAGTTCTTATCAAAATTAATTGACGGCTTTATTGATGCTCCTGAGATTCTTTCCCTGATTAATTTTAAAGTACCAGCATTTAATGCCCGCCATATATATCCTTTTTTGGTGCCTAGGTGTACCACTAACTATGGGAGTAATCAACCTATGATTAGAATGATGGATAGAGCTAATAAGGACCCATCACATTTATCGTATTTTTTATAAACTTTATGTTTTATTAATTTAAAAAATGTATTTTTGTAACTTTTGTAATTATTACACAATATTATATTCAATGTTTATTATAAATTGGGCTCCAGCCCGTACTGAATTAAAATAAATAAATAAAAACATCCTCTTGAACGGATAGCAGTGAAAAATATTTCAAGGTGATCTTGGCTCATTTTATACGTTAATAAAAAATTTAATTCCTTTGTTATAACTGTATCAATAAATATATTTTTGATGCTTTGTAATGAAATTACTAATCCAATGAACCCAGTTTTTCGAGTGGATTTGATGACAGCAATTATTGTTTTATTATTATCTTTACCAATTTCAAAGTGTTATGAATGCAAGTATTTAATGGAGGGTATCCCGACAAATGAGCAAAAGAAAAAGTGAATAAAAATATGGGCGAAAATATATAGAGCGAAAAAATATATAATATAAACGTTTTAATTTTTTAATATTTTATACCAGCTATGTACCAATTATGTGAAACTACAGTGAAATATTTTAGGATTCGAAAAGTCCACGATAATGATTCTATAAGATTACGTTTATGATCATTTGTCTTATCTAAGTCACTGTCGTCGTACCTAGGTTGAATTTGTCATTTTAGTCGTCCACCGGAGTTCATATATTAGTGTGTTCGATTTATTAATGTGTATACATAATGTAGTATATTCAGTCACAACAAGGAAAACTTATACTACAGTTAAATAGTTTCTTATATCGGAAAGAAAAAATACATAAAGATGTCGAATATTGGCGATGTATAGACAAACTATGTACAGGGCGTTTGAATTTAAAACACGACGAAATTATTAAAGGCATTTCTGATCGTAATTATGTTGCCGATATAATTAAAAATCAGCGAAAGTAGTAGTCGAAAATATTAAAAAGCGTGCCGTTGAAACTTAAGATAATCCTGCAGTTATAATAAGTGAGTCGTCTTCTTCTACAGTTCCAATTGTTTTTGGTGAACTTCCACAGATCGCACACATAAAATTAAATATGTCAATTTGGTTTTCTCTTTTCAAAGACGTTTTGTTCTGTGACTTACTTAAGAAGTTCCTTGTGTTAAAAAAATCAAATACTTGTACATTGTTTATATTCTTACAGAATGTAATTGTCGCATTACAATTTGTAAAATTATTTAAATTTAATATTTTTGAATAATACTCTGATGTGTTCGCTACACTTGAGCTGAAAGTTTGCTTAGTTAAACGCACTTTCATTTTTTCCCTATGATACTGAATGTGTCATAGGACTGAACCTTAATAGGTTTCTTGCCCTCATTATATAGTGTTCCAGTCATCCAATGTATCCCGACATAGTTTAAGCATGTGAGCAGCTTCTAATAAAATATGTACTACTATTCCAGATTCATGCTTAAAAAAAGGATGACAAATCAGCTTCTAAATACTTCGCCATTGAAAAATTAGATACTGTCCCATCAAATGTTAGAGTTCTAACTGGGACTCCAATTTAGTGCATTAATTTAATATATGTATTTACTAAGTGACCTTTTTTCGCTGACCCTATCCCATTTATAAGAAGTAGCCACTGGTACTTTCCAATTAGAATTTATAGCTACAAGCATAAAAACAAGAGGTTAAGTAGTTTTGGGAAGTCCATCACAACCATCAGTGCCAATTCCATAATTTATATGCTCTATCAATCTATCTTTTTTGTACGTTACACATTCTTTGATGTGCATTTCATCTATTATTAGTCCACATATAAGTTGTTTTCCTTTATTTTGCATTTATATTAATTTAATTTCAACAGTATTCAGGGCTTCAGCCCTAAAACCTAGTTTACAATCAATACATGAATATCACTTTCGTAGGATGCTAGGAGCGGGTAAGAATTTTGAAAAGTTTCACGTACAAAGTTGTAGGCATTCGGTGAATAAAAATGTAAAGTCAAGGCGTTACGTTGGTACGTAAATCAGGAGAGTATGCACCACATTCATGGTTTAATTGTCTTTTTAGGAGAGCAGTTTCTGCATTTGGTAGGCATTCTTAAATAGAGATTTATAAATGTAATTAAAAAGGAAGAAATAAGTAATTTAACTAATTTTTTATTCATTGTAAAATTCACATTAAATTCATCGACCAATAATAATAGCTAAATAAAACAAATTAGAATACAAACATAAATATTTAACATAAGTATTAGTAGTAAACATACACACATTGTAGTATAAATACCAAAGAATTTATTCATACCAATAATTTTGATGATTTTGGGAACTCCTCTTTGAAATTTGATTGTTAATCCAGTTAAGAACCATATTATCTTCATAAACTTCAATGAATTCAATCATAGATGAAAGTATAGTATAAAATTATATAATTTGTGTTTATTTACAAATTAGATTCATATTCTAAGTAATAAACTGTAATATATAACTAATAATAATAATAATACATATGTATGTAAATACTTACAGTTCATAAAAACGCTAGGTATGGCAGTATTTTTTTAAAAATTGTTGATTTTAACCAAACTTAAATTATAATCAGACTCTAATAAATGCATGCTACATATTTTAGAGTGAGCTGTAGCATTAAAGTCTGGTTGGTGTTGACGAATAGCTTTTACCCATTTCTCCATCATACATAATGATATAGGTATACTGTAAAAAAACAGGTTGTATAACTTAAATTTTTCATACTTTTTATGTGGATTCTTAATTAAGAATATCATGTAGGTACTGTAGATAAGTATTTGATAAATACCTACTAAATAATTTTAAAATAAATACTTACCCATGCATTTTTATGTTTTCTGTTTTTTTTGTGCTTTCTCTGCAAGTTTTTATTGAACACTTGAAGACCATTTTCTTCTACTTCGACTTAATATAGTTCATAAAATGAAATAAATAAATAAAAAATAAAAATTGTGTGTACTTAAGGCCACACGACAGAAGTGAAAACTTCAACAAGGCAAAATTAATAATACGAAATATAATTTTTTTGCGTTCTATATTGATATATTAACAACTTCTACAATGTACTTAATTTTATTATAATTGTGTATAAATTACTCCAGTTAATTTTGCTCAGAGTGGCCTTCATTTGCATCTTCATACTCTAAAAATGAAACTATAGGCTTATGATAACTGAAATATGAAATGTTATATTTGTTGTTTTACATCCGTATATTAACCCTCTTACTACCAGTGGGTACTTCAAGGTACATAACATTGCAAGTATGATAACGGCTCAGTTAATAAAGATAAAAAGCTGAAATTTGAAAAATATTGTAGCAAAATGTATATATTTAGAATATAAGTTGAAATCATGCTGTTAAATGTCAATAAAACATAACTAAAAGCTTAAAACGTAAAAAAAAAATTCAAGTTTTTCGTGTTTATATTTTTTTCCGACGTCTTTTGATTTAATATGCTACTTAGCTAAAAGATAGCGTGGAGTTCAAATAAATTGTAGTGATAAAGTAGTGTCTTGACAGTAAAATTAAATAAGAATCGGAAGAGTTCGACCACTAGATGGTGCAGATGCTAGTCATAAAGTTAGTGGGTATTCAAATGCCCACTGGTAGTCGATTCAAAATATGGATCAATCAATATTATTTTATATTTATTTTTAGAAATACCCTTATTATACCCACTTATTTTCACTTATCTTTACAATTCAAATTATTATTAATGATATTTATTTTTTTTTACACACACACATTTATAATTCGTTTGTCGTTGAGGAACAGTATCGTGTTTTTTACAAGTTATTAGGCTATTCATTATTTTTTATCGTGAGTTGTAACTATGGCTAATAAATTAAAACCACAAGATATTTTTGAACTGCTGGATGGTTATAATTCTGAATTAGATACGTTGGATGACGAACAAGACGTACCAAATGAATTAGAGCAAATGAACGAAGAAGGTTCAAAATAGAACACAACTAATTTTGTAGCCATGTATTACTATAATTATGTATTTCATTTATTAGGACAATTTCCAAACGAGGTATTGGAAACACTTCTTGTTGAGTTTGATGCGACTGATACATTTTTATGAAAACGACACAAACGAAGAACCAAATGCTGAGGTCATTCCAAATCTAAATTATACACATAAGGTATTGAACTATTTTGATAAAATTTCACGAATGGATGTAACTGCAAAAAATGACATCAAATGGGCCTTACAACCATTTGTCCCTCCAAACTTAACTTTAGATAACATTATGCAAGATTTACCGATATATATTGAGATTCCTCTACCATTATATTATTTCAACGGGTCTGGAACAAACGACCGACAACCAATCGACCGACACAAAAGTTAACCGACATATACTTAATTATAATTTTATTTCGTTAATAAATCATAAGAGTACAATAAAATATTATATTTATTATTATTTAAATAAATAGTATTATTATAAAGACACCTTATAAAAATTATAAAAATTAGTACACATTATATATTAGTACATACTACATAATTCAAGACTTAAAACTATATTCATATCTCTTTTGAATTCATAAAAACTTAAAAACGGGATTTAAGATTATACATATTTGCTGTAATTATTATACGATTAATTGTCGAATTTGATATTAATTGAGTAATTTTATTTTGTAAAATAAAACATATGCGTACATTAAAATATTATGTAAGTACGTAATTATTTAGAAATTCAGTATAAAAATAATAAAATGATAATAATTATAATATAGTCAAAATGTAAAATGTAAAAATGATAATAATACCTAATAAAAAACTAAAATAAACTAATTAAATAGCAATATTGTGACTCATGCCTCGAAGATATTTAAAAAGGGTCTTACCCGCGCGATTATTGAATGCTGTTTGTAGACAATCTTCACGCCGTTTTTGTGATATAGTTAGGCGTGGCCTTGGAGCTCCTCTAATAATATCCTCCATATCTAATTCTATTTTACCTTGCTCTTTTTGTAGCTCTTCGATTATTTTAAATAGACCGACATGTGCCCTATCTATTAACTCATTCCATCGTCTATGCCAAGCTTCAGCGTGATTAGATGTTCTAGGAAGACCTTGGTCTAAAAAATATAAGTCATAAACATAATTTAACAATGACTTAAATAAAATTAGATAATTAAATAATATTAAAATACCTGTATTTTCATAAACTGACCACAATGATGGTGGAAAAAGTGGATCATTTCGAATTTCCGTACTTCGTACAACACGTTGAACTTTACCTAATACATAATTTTCTTCGAACCATTTAACAAAATCATTGGTATTATCAGGCATCATTGTATTTACTGGAATAAATGCATCAGGTATTTCATTTTCAGGTAAAAATGCAATAGCCAACATTTGACGAATTTTTATACTGAATATTTCGTTAACACCATATTCGACGGAGAGACCAAGTCCAGTAGTTTTCGCTATGGACTCTTGACATAAATGAAAAAAACAACCCTTATTTTTCGATAGCGGAAATTCGTGTTTACTCGCATTTATGGCAGCTAGTTCAAAGTCGCTTATAATATAATCTGGTGCTAAATGTACACCATTGTCTTCAGCAAAATCAATAAGATCCTTAAAGAAAAAAAATTTTAAATTTAAATAATTACAAAATTATTAAGAAATACCTGATATATTTGTTGGTAACATTGTTCTCTTTGGCTTGTCATTAGAACATAAACTAAAGGCAAAATTTGGGAATTTTCGCCAAAACCTACTTGCGCGTGAATTGAATATAGTTGTTGAAAAATTATAGGCACAGTTTTAAAAGTTCCATCAACTATCCAAAACTTTGATTGACTCAATTTTATGATATTGTTTGTAGTGCAAAAAACTAGTATTTTGTCATCACCTAAAATATAGTATAAGATTTAGGCTATAATTATTAATGTTATTAATAAAATATAAAATATTGAAAAATTAAGATTAATCAATAAAAACATTATTTTATTATATATTGTTAATTTTATAATACATAATATTTTACCTATTGATGATTCTTTTATAAGAAATGGTTGATGAGACAAAGTGTATTTCAAATTATTAGGAATGTTTATTTCATCAATAAAAAGTGGTTCTGTGTGATTATTCATGCGCATACGCTTAATTTTTTTACGTTGTGCTTCATTATTTGCAAGATAAGGTCTTATTTCCTCTGGAATCTCATATCGTATTGACTGAATTATTTGGGACGGTTTATTTGTAGTATTATTCGCAATATCTAAATAAATAAATATAATTTTAGTTTATTTATTTAAACATATAAATTTTACAATTAATGTTAAATTATATAATGACCTTTCACCATAGAGTTTGCAATTGCAATACCAGCTCTATTAGCTTCTGGAGCATGATTATGTTCCTTGTCAGTCCTCAACATGTGCTTTCCATCAATTTTAATTGTGGACGCACGTCCTTTACACTTGTAAATGACTTTTTTGTCACAATTCCAATAAAAAAAATCATTCCTATTTTTATCCTTGACCATTAAATAACCTTTGACCACAATTTTATCTTTACCATGCTGTGATGGAACAGTTTTACATTCTTCCATTTTATTCTAATAGTTGCAAAAAAAAAACCATAAATTAAGGAAAATATAGTAAACAATATAAATGTATTATATAAATAAATAAAATAAATACGTACCTAATCTTTGGAAAATACTACGAAATGCGAAACTTTATTGACAACTGTCAAGAATCAACAAAACTCCAATATCTCACACTTTTAATATGTATAATATACTTTATAAAAGTAGGTACTTACATTTAAAATGAAAAAATCTGTATGAAAATATTACGGTCCGAAGTTAGCTAGTGATATACAAATCGATAATGACAAAACTATCTTACTTATCAAGTGTAAATATTATCCAATAAATACGATAAATATTTTGGAAAGTTTTAATTCTAAAATAAATTTGATTGTTCTTTTGATATATCGGGTGTTGGGAGATTGTTCGTGACACTATATAGAGTGTCTTTATAATAATATTTTGTTTATCAATAAATATTAAGTATTTTTAAATTTTATAATAATTAATTTTTGGGGTCAAAGTGGGTATTATTTTATAATAATTAACTAACAATTCTTGCCCGATAAATTAGAATTTGGTTTTATTAATTACAAAATTGGTTTTAAATAATTACAAAGGTGTGTCACGCACCGGCTGAATGATTCAGGTGTACGACAAGTTTTAGGTACATTTTGCTATCGATCGAGTGAATTATGGAATACCATTGTAATGGTGTACTCGTAATCACACTCGTCGATAGATGATCAATAATAATAATCATAATAATAATCTTGATCCCTTTTTTAATAGTTTTTATGAATTCAAAAGAGATATGAATGTAGTTTTAAGTCTTGAATTATATGTAGTATAATGTGTACTAATTTTTATAATTTTTATAAGGTGTCTTTATTTAAATAATAATAATAAATATAATATTTTAATCTACTCGTATGATTTATTAACGAAATAAAATTATAATTAAGTATATGTCGGTTAATTTTTGTGTCGGTCGATTGGTTGTCGGTCAATTGTCTGTGTCGGTCGATTGTCCGAGTCCCATTTCAATCATTATTTTTTCGATAGTTATTTCGAAACAATGTCGTTATATACAAATATGTATGCTCATCAAAAATCATCCACATAGAAAAAAAATACTTATAAAAATGAGATACGAACTTTTATTGCATTACATATACTGACTGGTTGCTTGCGTTTTCCTAGAATTTCAATGTATTGGGATACATTTATTGGAATAAACATTTTTATCAATAATACGTCGAGAAATCGTTTTTATTCTCTTCGATTTAATTTTCACGTTATAGATAATATGAAAATTCAAACTGTTAATAAAGACCGTTTTATAAAAGTTCGTCCCATGTTTGACTGTGTTCTAAAAAGATGTAAAGAACTAGTAAAAGAGCAAAACCTATCAATCGATAAGCAAATTGTTCCATTCACTGGTCATTTAAATGTGAAACAATATTGTAAGGGAAAACCAAATCCGTGGGATATTAAAATTTTTATGTTATGTGGTGCCAGTGGTGTAATATATAATTTTATCATCTACCAAAACAGTGAGACTGAATTTTTCCCTCAATTTAAAAATAAATTCGGTCTAAGCACTTCAGTTGTTTTACAATTAACTGAACATGTCGAGGAAAATAAGCACTTTTTATTCTTTGATAACTTCTTTGCAAGTTATAATTTATTCGAAATATTGTTAAAACGGAAAATATTTGCAGCGTCGACTATACGAGTGGATAGATTTTCAAAGCCCCCGTTTATGACTGATAAAGTGCTTGCTTCCATAGGGAAAGGGACAACTCACGAAATTCGAAATGAAGAAAATACAATCGAATAGTTAAAATGGTATGACAGTAAATCTGTTCACATGGCATCAAATTTTATTGCATCTGGAAATGTAAATAATGTCGAACGGTGGGATAAAAAAATAAAAAAATATGATACAGTTGAACGACCAGGAGTAATAACACTTTACAATAAAAGCATGGGTGGTGTGAATAAAATTAATCAACTTATTGCCAACTATAGAATTTTTTTAAAATCGAAAAAATGGACATTACGTATGGTTTTTCACGCTATTGACATGGCGATCGGCAATTCATGGTTGGAGTATTTACAAGATTGTAAATTGTTAGGAATCGAAAAGAAAAAACAAATGGATTTATTACATTTTAAAATGAGGCTTGCAGACAATCTTATCAATTTGGGAAGATCAGATAATATAAAACGACCTCGAGGACGACCAACTAGCGCTTCAACTCCATCAAAAAAGAAAACGACAAAAGAATCAGGGACGTATCAAGAAACCCGGTATGATAATACAGGACATTAGCAAACTTCAGGTGAAAAACAGAGATGCAAAATGGAAAATTGTAATGGCAAAATGCATGTTATGTGTGAAAAATGTAATATTCATTTATGTTTCGTTGTCAACTCCAAAAATTGTTTTGCTACATTTCACAAAAAAAAAAACAGTTTTGTTGTATATTCATTTCTATAATTAACTTCAATAAACAAAGAGTATTTGTAAATATGAATTTTTATGATACTGACTACCAGTGTACCTTGCAAGGTACAACCTAATAACTTTTTATTAAATTAACCTATCCTCATGAAACTTGGTATTCGGTATCTAAGAAGTGTTATTTATAATAGTTGTAAAAAAAATTTTTTTTTTTAGATAAGACTTAATGTGGTAGTGAAAGGGTTAACGATTAATAATGGACTTCGGACCTAGTTCGACTAGGGATAACATATAAATTAGTGTAATCGGGTTTACCTACATCGACTTGAACGGAAAAACCATCAGTGAACGACGATATCCACGACCAAAATAGTTTGCCAAATCAAATAATTATTACGAAAAATGGAGAAAATTTTGGTTTTATTTTTTACACAAATTTTATGCTGTTATGTCTTTTGAAATTATCCCTCTCTTTTTCTCTCTCACACACACGCGCTGCGCCAACTCTATAATTTCTCTCCTCTAGTTTGTAAGAAGTTTCACTTCTACCACGTGTACGATGCTACACATAATTTTTTTTATTTTTTTCGACGAATCATATGCATTGATAAATTTCCAAATAATTCATAACGAATATATATCATTTAAATAAAAAATGCCAGATTATACTTGAGATGCAACAAATGTCTATTTTAATTGCAAAGTACAACACATTTATGGGAGGTATCGACCATAATGGACCAAACCCTAGGATGTTACCGCATAGGAATTCGTGAAAAAAATGGTATTGGCCCCTAATGACGTGGATGTTTGACGTAGCTATGCAAAATAGTTGTTTTATATACAATAAATCAGGGAGACCAAAAATTGTAATATAATAAAGATACAAAAAACATAATATAAAGTTTAAAGTTACTAAATAGGCAGTACAAATGCCCAATCTTACCATACGGCAACAGTTTATAACTCAAAAACGGTGATTTAAAAACATAATTTTTTGTATTATAAGAGTGTATTAAGAAAGTTTTAAATGAAAATATATTAATAATTTTTTATTCTGAATAATTGTGATTTACTGGATAAAGAATAAAATTATATTGTATAGTTTTATTCGTTAAAATCATGAATATTATATTTTTTTGTTTTTTATATTATATTTTTTTTGTATTATACTAATCGCAATCATATGGAAGTGAATTGTGCCTTATCAAGACCTAAATTTTGGTAATTAAACAGGTTAATAGCAGAAAACCATTATATAAATGATTATAGAACCTTTGGCATTTTTACATTAATCTTGGTAGGTATATCGGTCTTCGGTAAATTACCAAACTAATTTTTACTTAAATTTCAAATAATTTAACAATTCGACGACTTATTAAATTTAGACTATTTTTTCAAGAACTCCAGAATTGATAAAAATGTTTTTAAAAAAATGATTATCTACTGTACGTAAAGGTGCCATTGCATGAATAATATAAATGAATATGTCTTCATCAAATTGATTTTGAGAATATTTAATCTTTTTTTATTTTTATATTTACAATTTTTAATTTCTATGTTGGATTATTCAACTTTGTTTTTTTTATTTTTGCACTTTATTAATGTACTGTTCATAATCTTCTAAAACCAATTTATCGTGCTTCCTTTGTAAATGGGATTTAAAATTGGACGATGAATATTTGAATTGCTAAAATCAGAAAGGGCACATGTCCAATAAAGTTTATATGTATTTTTCTCTTCAAGTACTAAACGAAGTTGTAGTTTAGATAAAAGTTTATCAAATATTGAAGGATCATTAAAACTGCATAATTTGTCTAAGACTAGATGGACTGCAAGAGCAGAATCTGTACGGGTAGTTTGGCTGTCTTTTGAAGCAATTGTTTCAGTTCTACATAAAATATCTACAAATTCAAATATTGATAAAAAAAAAACTAGAGTACAAGCATTAGGCCTTGAGAAGAAATGTTTATCAATTGATTTTATCATTTGTTAATACTTCATGAACCACATAATGTACCAAATGAAAATATTGTCATAAACGTTGGAGACCAAAGATCTTAATATAATAGACGCATTGATATTGATACTTCCATTAAATCACTTACAGAAACAAGAAACAATAGGACACCAATAAATTAACTTATAGCCAGTGCCAAATCATTTTGTCTAAAACTAGATATTGATTTTGAAAGAGATTTTAATCAACATCATAGAAAAAAATTAAAACCAAAAAAAATTGATTCAAATCCACAATCAAATGTAGACTTGACGTATGAAGACTTTTATAGAAAAGAATTTATTCAAGTTTTAGACGTTTTAATTAATTTGTCGTCAGAAAATTTAAAATCTTGTTTAGCTAGTATTCAACCACTTTATAAATTATTATCATTACCTTTAAGTTTAAGTATAACCGTAAAAGATGTAGAAGAAGCATTTTCCTTATTTCCAAAAAACTGTAACATTTCTAATGTAACTGATTTTAATAGCACATTATGTGAAATAAATATATTGAGGTTACAAACTGAAAATGTTAAATCATTGAACTATGTTATGGATATAGCCAATAAATTAAGGACTATAATTCCTATGGCAAATGCACTTTGCCGTTTGGCATTAACATCACCAGTTATCATAGCTTCAAATGAACGATGTTTTAGTAAGCGAAAAATAATCAAAAACCATTTAAGAACCACTATGAACAGTTCCAGATTAAATGATTTGATTATACTTGATTCTAAGAAAGACATTTTGGATAATATTGAAATGACAAATATGATTAAAATATGGGCATCGTTAAAAGAAAGAAGAATTTTTGTGTAATATTTATCATCATTTTTGTTTTTTTTTTTTTAATGCACATACTTATAATGGTTTGTATTTAATAATTTGTTGAAATTTTTGATTTGTAAAATTTAATGCATAATAATATTTATAATAAATATAATACTTATTTGTTAAAAAAAATAGTTATTATCTTATGATACCCATTTAAAATCAAAATTATTTTAGCCTTATTAATGGTAAATAGGCAATTTATTGTTGGTAAATGGGCAAAAGGCGTTTTAAATATTGAAAAGTGTCTCTAGGATTATTTTTTATCCAATGATACAAAAACATATTCTTATACAATTATTGTTTTATATCATATAAACCTATCATTCATTCATACTGATCATTGACCAAACACATTAAGGGTTTAACAAATTCTTACTCTGGAACATTATCATAATTAATATTAGTTATCTAGTGTAGTAGTGTATATTGAAAAATTTAAATTAAAACATGTTTTTATCCAAATATCAATGTTTAGTGTCTGTAAAGAAATGATTGAGCTTCAATGTACAGTATACAAACATGGTGCAAAAAAAAAAAAAATCGCGACCCCTCACAAATATTATGTAACGCCGGCCTTGATTACCTGTTGTCCTGCAATTTTTACAATAACATAATATATATTATATTATATTTTAAGCAAACATTTTGTTCCCAAAATGTCTTATACTTACTTTCTTTTTTTTATAACTGTCTGTAAAAAAGAAAGTACATCAGCATAGGCATACTTTTTTGTAGAATTTGCTTCACTGCCACTTGGTGTACTATTATTTTGTTTTATGTCTCGCGCAAAATTATCTCTGATGATTTTCCACTTTTTTTGACTTCTTCGACTACAAAATAATATTTTAAATACATAAAAATAAAATAATTATTTTAAAATTAGGTTAACTCATAAGAGTTAAAAAATTCTAAAAAGAGTATATACAATTATGTTCGTAAAAATGTACAAAAAATCAAAATAAAAAAACTTCGAAAAATGCATTTAAAATAGTTAAATGATATAAAAAAATTATTTAAGTCCATTTTTAACAACAGGTTTCACTACTAACAATGTAATACAGTTATTATGAAAAGCACCTCTATTAAAATATATTTTTTAGTAAAAAGTACTATATTTTAAAAGAAAATGTAATAATATAATTTAATATACAATTAAATATTATAATTTTTTACAAAATATTATTGGTTTATATTCATAACTTTAAAGATTACATTTGACTTTGAAAAAAAGGATAAAATTTTATCTATATAACGTTTAAAATTATAAATTATTTCAGATATTTGTCAGCTGGAACTAATTTTGTGGCGTTAAAATTTGAATTTTTATTGGGACGAAGTACAATAGGTAATATTGTTCGTGAAACCTGTCAGTTTTATGGAATACTCTACAGCCTGAAGAAATGTCAGAACCTAATCCCGACCAATGGTTAGAAATCGCTAATAAATTTTATTTAAAAACCAATTTTCCGAATTGTGTAGGGGCAGTAGATGGTAAACACATTCGATGTATTAAACCTATTAATTCTGGAACAATGTTCTTTAATTATAAAAAATATTTTTCCATTGTAATAATGGCGGTAGTGGATGCAGAGTATAGTTTTATTTCAATCGATGTCGGTTCATATGGTAAGGAGAGTGATTCCACAATTTTCAAAAACTGTCCATTCGGAAAAAAACTGTACGTCGGACTATTAAATCTACCAGCGCCTGTTGTTCTTCCAAATACAGATAATTTTCCGCAGCATTTCGTGGTAATTGGGGATGAAGCTTTTGGACTACACAAATACCTATTAAGACCTATTAACCCCGGACGAGGTCTCACCCAAAAAAGAAAAATTTTTAACTACCGTCTATCAAGAGCTCGAAGGCACGTAGAATGCGCTTTCGGAATACTCGTAAATAAATGGCGTGTTCTACATACTGCTCTTCTAGTTGAACCAGATTTTGCAGACGATATAACAAAAGCATGCTGTATTTTACACAATCATGTTAGACGGAGAGACGGTTATAACTTCGAAGACACCCTATCAAACTCTTTGGGAGATATCAAAAATGAAAATAATTCTGGAGCTCGTCAGTCAACAAGGCATAGATGTTCGAGAATATTTTGCTGGATATTTTGTGGGAGCAGGAGCAGTTCCTTTCCAATATCGATATATTGACGCGGTCCCGCGGTAGTGCAGGTACATTAAGTACTTTGCTCGGTTTCCCGAGGTAGGTGGGTAGCGTCGGAAACGGTGTTACCGTTGCCCGGGTTGTGGCTGGGTAGAGAGCAGGCGCGACTCCGCGATAGTGGTGTACTTAATGTACCTCTACTACCGCGAGACCGCGTCAATATAGTGTTTCTTTATATATACTTAAATATATCTACTTTAAATATAAAATAAGTCGTTTGTTAATACACGTTCAACACCAGTATCAACATATTGTTTATATGTAGCAACCGGTTCGTATTTGTCTTTTATACATTTGTACCAATTGTACTTATATTATAGGTAGCCGTATTGCGCACACATTAAAATGTCTTAAATTCTAAAATTAAACTTCTAAATTTGTGTCAGCAATTCATAAAATTTTCCTACATTGATACTATATGTTTTATTTAAAATATAATATTATTATTATTATAATTATTAATAAAAAAAGTCGCATAATTAACATAAAAATTAATAATGCTTACCATAATTCTCTTGTTCTTTGTTTGAAAATGTATCCCAATTTTTGAATACAGCACTGGCTACATTTATCCAGGCCTTTGTTTTGTAATATTTGTCCATATAGTAATTACTATTTATGTTCCATAAACTTTCTTCTTTTTTCACTTCATTTATTAGAACATCAATATCAATCATATTGATAAATTTCAATTGATTAATTTAAAAAAAATAATTATATCACTGACAATTTTTTCTAATTTAAAAAAACTGATAAAATAAAAAAAAATTGGTTTTGCAACGCGTCGTAACCGATATAGTATGTCGCGTGCCGTATAAAACCGTGTGTTACGGTTTCAAGCGTTATCGCGGTCAAAACGCAAAACCTCGACAGACAGCGGTGTCACGCGGTAACACGCGTCAAAATTCCTGGAGATGACTCATTTTTCAATTTAGAGATTACTTTTAGTATTTCTTCTGTAGTTATAGTTTCAAATTTATTTAAGGAAGGCTTATTTTGAATTTCTGTATTATTTACATCATATGAAGTAATAAGGGGGGTATTTTCAATTTTACGCTTATGTAGTTGTGCAATTAAATCTGATGTCACGTTGGCAAAATAATTATTAAATTGATTAGCTAATATACTATTTTGTTTACTTATATCTGTTGTGTCATTAATTAATTTTATTAAGTTTTCAAAATGATTTTTATTTTTATTTTTTGCAATTATATCTGATTATTTTCCATTTATACTATTTTAGCGTCTTTTATTATATTGATTAATTTGTTCCTATATCGTATGTAATAGCTTTTTAATTTCAGATTTAGAGGAAATTTTCTAACTTATATATGTAAGCGGTCTCTTTGTCTAATAGAATTGATAATTGCAGTTGTGGCCAATGGCTTTAATTTTTTAGTTTTAGATGAAATAGTTATTTCATGGAGTTTTTTTTAGCTTATTTATAGTTTTAACCAAGTAGTGTAAGGCTAAGTTGAAATCATTAAAATCATATATTTCCAACCAATTATGATTTTGAATCTGATTAGTTAGTTTAAAGTCATCAATTTCTAAGATTTTTAAGGGGTTCGGACTGTTATTACGGTTAACTGATAAGTTACCAATACTAAGAGTCGTTGGGTTGTGATCTGTAATGTTTGTATATTGTAATGTTTGCAATGTTACTATTGGTAACAGATTATTATAGGATTTTGTTTTTAAAAATATGTGTTCTATACAATTTTTTGAGGCAAGCCTGGTAATGTTTTTGATTAACGGTAAAAACCCAAACTGTGCCATCATAAGCGAATAGTCTTCTTTAATTTTTGAGGGTTTAAGCAAGTTAATATTAATATTACCCAAAATAATTTTATATTTAGCAGTTATTAAAGTAGATCTGTCTAATATGGTATCATTTAGTTCATTTAGGGCAGAATCAGCGTTACTATTAGGTGATCTGTACAGTGGGTAAATCAGAAAATCAATTTTTGATTTTTGATGTTTTGAAAATAATTTCTAGGGCCGTTATATTCTGAACGTTGAGTTCTGATACCGAAATAACATGTAATGTATTATTTAGATAAATTACGATTCCATCGTTTTTATTTTTATTACGCTCGGATGCATAAACCGAGTAACCATTCATTTGGAAATTATTAATTGATATACCTTCTAAACCTAGCCAAGCTTCAGTTAAAATAATTATCTCAATTTTTGTTTCAATATTTTCAAGAATTATTCATAGTTTATCAAAGTATTTTTGTATACTGCAGATATTCATTCGATTTCGTTCGAATCGTTGATGTTATCAAGAACTAATGCACTATCGGTATTATAATTTCTGGATCGTTTGTTTAAATGTTACATTCGATTTCGTTCAAATCGTTGATGTTATCAAGAACTAATGCACTATAGGTATTATAATTTCTGGATCGTTTGTTTAAATGTTACACCTGTTGGTTTGTCTTTTTGATATTCTTAGTATGTTTAACGCAATGTCAATTTTTTCAGCCAGTGATTTTACACGTTCAAAAATGTCTGTAAATTCTTTTTCAGCATTCAATCTAATCTCTTTAAGTTCTTGTTTTGTTTTTTATGCCAATGACATAGCTTCTTTGAGATCTATACTTGTTTGATGGAGAACTTTTGATAAGACTAAACCTAATGCAAATACTTTATTCAAAACAAACAAGCAAATAATAAATTCGGAATTTAACATTAAGATTCTAAGTTGTCTTTCTTTTTCAGGTGTCATTCCATTCAGAATTATCCTCCAAAGCTTCTTTAACATGCGATACACATTATATTATCTCGATTATCACATTATTAGTATTGTTATTATTATTATTGAACGCATTCCGCGTTATTTATAATGTTATTATTATTTCCTTGATAAAACATACCATAACTTCGGAACCACATATCGCACAGCGTACAAACTTCACAGAAACTATCTACATATCAATCTTAATATGCCCTGAAATTTTTATCGAAATCGGTTCGGTGGATCATGAGCTATAAAATTTATTCAAAATGTACACTTATTTTTATATATATAGATTATAAAATTATTACTCTTTAAACTATGAATATTGTTTAGTTATTCAATTGTTTTGTTTATAGTATATATTTTATAACTAAAAATATGGTATAATTAAACTAAAATATTTTATTTATCCTGAAAATAGGGATATTAATTACAATAGTCGTATTAGGCTGTTGAACTCAATACTCATGACATTGGTTCTTACATTTGGAATTTTGTTTATTATTATGTGGATATAATAGTGTAAATACCTACATAATTTGCATTTAATTTACTACTGAGCTGATTTTCTGCAAATACTCCTGGTATTTCATATAATAATTTGTAATATTGGTCCTTGGAACCGTCTAAACTAAATTAAGTGGTTGAACATTGATTCAATTTACTGTATGACTGTAATAAGTATTTATTTATCATTGTATTTTTATCTTTTAAATTTTGATTTGAAGAAAATAAAATGTATTCAATTTTATCATATAACTTTAAGCTGACGGTTATAATTAAGATAGTCCGGCGCGTCTTTACAGTGTAAATGTCATGTAACGAAATTGTCTGCGAAGTCCTAGATCTAAAACCATTCTTCAGTCTCCATAGGTCTTAATAATTTGATTGTTTGCCGTATAAAGTACACGAGAAGAAAACTTATCTGGTTTATTTGGTTTCACTATTGAAACTTCGGCTTCGCTGTCGACTTAAAATTTTTTATTGGTTTTTTGGTCCATGACTTCTAAACAGCACGAGATCCTCCCTGTCTCAATTGCAGGCACGGAGGGCGTTTATAGTTTTCTGTCTTGTCTGATGGTTTTTGTGAGGTTCACTTATATGGTTTAAGACATTTTTGTGCCTTGCCACGAAATTTATAGTGGAAGTAGCATAGTGGTCCATCTGAATTAAAACGAGATTGCGATTTTGAACGCGAGTGGCTTCGCGGTTCGTTTCTTATAAAAGTTCGTCCTCGCTGTAATTGTAATTGTTTGATTTGTTGTTGGAGCTCAGCTATTTTTTCTTCTATATTATTTGGTTTGTATTGCTTTTGTATTTGGTACACTGTATTTAGAGAGGCATCTACTACTCGGTCGGCCATTTCCGCTAATTCGTCAACAGTAGCTGTTTTTTGAACGACTTTTAGTACTATTTGGGTTTGATTAGGTAGGCGTTGTAACCACATTTTTTTTAATAAGTGAGGAGGACAATTGTTGCTGGCTAACGATTTAATTTTTGACAACATTAATGAAGGTTTTTCGTCGGCTAACGAATTTCCAGAAATTAATTCGCGAAATTTTTCTTCGTCAATCTTACTATATATGTTGATAAGCCTATCTTTTAAATTTTGATAAGCATTTTCGGTATTATCTATATAAAAAATGTCGCTTACCTTTCCGATTATGTTTTCATCGAGCATGGTAAGAATATGGCCGAATTTGGTTTGAGACTTACTTACATGTGCTAGTCGAAATTGTGCTTCAGCTCTTTTAAACCATGCAGCCAGATCGCATTTTCAAAATGGTTGTAACTTTAAGCAGATTATATTGACTTCGTTTGCGTTTCCCATGTTTTTTCGTCTCCCATTTTTCGCTTGTCGATGTCACCACTTTAGTGTTCAGGATTTAAATAAAATGCAATAAAAACACTATTAAAATACGAAAAATGACAGTTTATTATACACAGATATATTTACATAAGTCACACTAAGAACACTGTGGTATGTTTTCTACTATTGGTTGATACGGCATTGTCGCGCCGCTATATATAAAATAATTCTAGCGTTTTAGAATTTTCTATTTTATGGAATGTTTGAGAACCTTCGTGCGTATATGCATTTTGTGTTGCCTACCCGCTACGAAGATTCTCGACCATTCCATGATCACTACAAGTACAATTATGTATTTGTTCACGTTCGCCGAGAATAGCTTGAATTTTAATCGAGAGATAATGATATTTTAACAACTGTACGATACATAAAATAATTTAAGTTTCGAAAAATATAATTAAGAAACTAAAGGTTGGCAAAAATAACGATCGGCTTAGGACCTACAAAATTACACCAAACACGGTCATAAGAAATTAAGAAATCACAATCACCTCTGCGATGATTAATGCAAAAATATATAAGAATAAATTACAAAACGAGAACACAAGGACTAAGAAATGACAACGTATAACGAAGGTATGGTTACTGACTTCATGAACAGTCAAACAGACTGTATAATATTACCATTGATTATAAATGCTAGTATTTATAATCAATAATATAACGTATATGCTAGCGTATAGCGTATTAACGTCTTTTACAAAGGAAAATGATTGCGGTGAAATATTTGTAATATTTTTGAAAATTAAATTCATACATTTTAGATAATTTTTAAAAAAAAATAATAGTACAGTTATTTTTTTTATTCAATACAGATAATTAATAAATTAAAAATGTTAGATATTTTAGTTTTTTATTTCTCAGTTCTCTGTTTTATAATTAAGTAATATATTTTATATTATTACACCGAACAATTAATTAATACTACCCAAGTAGTATTTATGTCAATATACATACATTTGGGATACAACCATGGATATAAGTATATAACTAAATCGTAATGTTTTATGAATTATGAAACAAGGAAACTTTGTTTTTTCTTACTTGATGCTACAGGTTTACCAGGAAAAACTGATGGTACAGGGTTTAAGTCTTAACTTTTAACGTCCTGGACTATCAACAAAATCTGTTTTTAAAAAATGAATATTACATACTTGGCTAGACTTCTTGGGTATAAATCCTGGACGATTTATAGCCAACAGCCATTTTTTTAAACAAATTCCTTCATTAATTGGAAACCTATAGTTATAATATTTAAAATTGTATTTAGGGATCTACTCTTGTTTCAAAACAAAAATGTTTAATTGTACATAGGTACCTACGTAAAAAAAATGAATATCGCTACCAGTACTTCCTCGAGAGTAACAATTTGGAACAACGCAACAAGTAGGCATTTTCAAGTTTATATTCAAATTTTTTTTGGATTATTATATTTTATAAAGATTTAAGATTGAAATTCAAAATTTCAAATTTTGAACAATTTCATATTGTCGTTGTCTAATAGTGATAAATTAGTGATTATAACGTATCTGATAACGTTTGTTTATCGAGTAGTATTCTTTGCAAATGGCGGCGTGTTTCACTAATAACGGGAAGACTATCTATTGTTATTATATATCTGTGGTAAAAACCACGATTTAAGATATAATGGTGAATGCCTTGAGGCGTCATTTCTATTGTTTCACATGTGCAGATGACGTCATTTAAACATTTATTTTCAACTATTTGTAATTTTGTTAGCGTCGTGGTTTAATCTTTTTTTTCGTCAGAGCTGTTCAGTACATATTATTACTGTTTATGTGTTGCTTTAAGGCATATGTTTTAAATATAAAAGTGAATCAACCTACATAAATATTGGTAAAATTTTAAATATATATTTCAATTTCCACACAAAACTACAAGATCAGTTTAAAAAGTAAGAAAACAATTTAAAAGGATTAAAAAAACCAAATGAATAAAAAAAATAAACGGGGAATGCATTTTATATGGAATAAACCGTGATAACGGTTTGTTTGGAACCAGACGCGTTATAATTATAGATTGTGACGTAACGACTAATACAGCTCTATTACAGGTCGACAATTACATATTAGTATATTACATATAGAGTAACCATATTATACATTAACATCAGATGACTTAATAAATATAAAACCAGGGGCGGCTCCAACGACTTGATTAAGGGGAGACCAAGTCATAATTTTCAAAAAAAAAAAAAATTGTATAACACAAATTTAAGTCTTCTATTTTTAGAATTTGCAAAAATATCAATAATGCAATCTATTTCATTCATAAATGATAATAAAAATGATAGTGAAAATAAATGATTTTAAAAGTGAAATTCTGTACAACAAAGTATATAAATCTAATAATTGTTTAATTAAAACTTCTATAAAATATAATAATTACAATGACAGTGCATAATCTAACTTAATATATGTGTACAATTTACTCATAGTAAATCTCAAATTTAATGTAAAAATGAACTGATAGTGAAAGTAAAAAAGTAATAAAATTATTATGATCTAATAATGTAATATGTAACAATTAGAATGATAGATGCCAGTTAAAGATTTAAAAAAAAATACTTACACAAATAAATTTTATACAGTCAAATAAAATGTATTAAACGCTAAGGTCAATGATATTAATTGTACACCTAATAGGTACAACATTTAAATAAAATTTAGTGTAATGAACCGTTAGGTCAGGCCGGTCGAAAGTCAATTTATTAATACCTATTTGTATTTATTATTAAATCGATATAACGTACTGTGTATTCAATGCAATACCACCTACACTCATGAATACCTGGATATTTATAAAACAGTTGAAATTAAAAGTATACTGTTTTAAATATACGTACAATGCAATAGGTACTGCATACATTCCTGTAAAAACCTGTGCCTTATTATTATATTGATATCATGGAACGATTCATATACTTGATTATTCTAATTTTGACAGTATAAAATATGCTATAAACTTTTCAACCATGAGCTATGTATCGATTTTATATTTATAGATTTTAAAACTTAAACACTATAAAACGATATAATATATTCATATACAAAACCAACATTACCGTTTACTGTGTGCAGATTTGGAGCAATACTGCCTACATTCATAAGTATATTTATTATAAATATTATAATATGTTGGCCAAGTGCAGACGCATAATCGTACATTGTAGAATAATAACTTATAACTGACAACATTGACAACCGTTGGCTAGGAACACGGATAAAGGTACTATAGTTACTAAGAACAAAACAAAACGTATACAACAAAAACAATATATTAAATGCACAAAAACATCAGTGATTTAAAAACATGTCGACGGGCACCATAGGTAGTGCAGATTAGAAAAATATTAACTGTCTGTGGAATGGTTCGATTAATATAACGGACGAACATTTATAAACGGAGAAAAAAATTTAAACAACCGACGAAAATTCAAAACATACAAATAATAATGATAGATAACGTGGCAGCAGCCACCGAAAAAAAATGCAAAAAATGGGGGCGGTCATGCAATCTTATGGCATATTAATATGCGGGCATTATTTTTAATCATTGGGTCACGAACGCGATACCTTTTGCATTGAAACCTCAAACCTATCTACCTATTCTATCGGCTTACCTGATCAGTTGAATATCCATGCGAAATACGGGTTATTTAAAGACGATAATGTTGCAATGCCAGTGTAATACGGAATAGTGATATAGAATCTCCTGAAAATGCGTTTTCGGAAAACAGTGTTACTAGTTAGTAAAGACCGTGCTTATAAGGGATCCGAAGAGAACGCGAAGATCGATTCGAAATTGTAATTTTAACGGAATAAATAAGGCAAAACGGCCAGGGACTCTGGAAATGGTGAAATGTTCACTATAAACGATTTCAAAGTTCATTGTGTTAAGTTCAATTAAATAAAAATTTAAATTAATTTTAACGTACCTATAGGCACCACGAGTCCACAAAATAAAACGTACAAACGTTACTTAAGTATGATTATGACGAGTAAATCTATAGTATTAATAATTTGTTACATTGAACACGAAAAACGAGAACATAAAAATCTTAATGTAGAGGTTCCCAAACTTTTCCTACTCGTGGCACCCTTTTAGAACCGAAGTTTGCTCATGGCGCCCTTAATAAAATGTGCAACCTTTTTTTAAATAAAATATATAAAATATCAAACGTGTTTAATTTTCAAAACATAATATGCAGTGGTTGAATTGGGGGGGGACGCGGGGGGAGTATCACTTCTATTTTAAAAATATTTTAGCGTACCCCTTCTAATTTATTTTAATGGGACGCTGAGAACGGGAATCATTTTAAAAATTATACTAAATTAATGTACTGACTACTGATTACTAAATTAAAAAAAAAAATTTTATTTTAAATGTTGTTACTGTTATCACTTATCAGAGCAAAAATAATATATTATCTATTATATTATCTATGAACAATCATCACCAACATATATGATAAAGGTATAATTTTGATAACAGATGAATTCAATAAATTTATTTATAAAATATAAATAACCACCGCTACATTACAACTGGGAATCGTCCAGCTATGACAATGATGTAGATAACCACATAACGCAACGTCTCGTCAATTATAAAAGTTATACCACAAATATATATTGCATTATTGACTATTGTCATTTTCATATTTTTGTTATTTGTGTATCGATACAAAGTAACGTCAAACCATATAAGTGAAAGATAATATTAAGTAGGTTTAAGACCGTTAAGAGGTCTAAAGTTTAAGATAATGAGTGGAAATAAACGCAGTGGAAGCACTTTATTTTCATATTTTTCAAAGAAAAACACATCAAAAGATACATTGGATCAAAGTTAGTGAATATTTGTTAAATTAAATTATTTAACTTTTAAGTATATATTGCATAATAATTATCATAAATATATATAATATACAAACCAAAATCAATCTTTAGTAATAATTAATAGATCCATATTTTTTATTGTGATATTACACAGCAGAACAATTTTTGAATAATCCAGAACCAAAACAGTTGTTACAATCACAACCACAAAATGTAAGTTATTATTTTTTTTAAATTTAGTTCAGTATACAAAGGTAAATAATTGTTTTTATTTTTATTTTTATAAATAATAGAATCGGAACTTTCTGAATACTTTGTCTTCTGAGGCTTTTAGTGATTGCATTAATCTTCGACCACAAGTAAGAATAATACATCATAATTAATTAAAAAAAAATAGTTACCAAATAATGTAATGTAGGTAAGTAACTAATTACTTACCTACAATTTAAATGATTTTATCATATTTGCTTTTTAATTTATATATGAAATATAGCTAATTCTAAAAATCTAAGCAGAAATTATAAAATCTTAAGTTATGAATAAAAATTTTGGATCAATATCTATAAGTTCTTATAATACCTATTTAGTATTTAATATTCATGGCTCTCTTGCTTGCTTAGTAAATTCCCTTGCTTATATCCAATGGTGTAAAAAATACTTTACAATACTGATTGTACCTGATAAAAACAAATTACTGAAAATGTTTATACTATTTTGAGTATATAATATAAATTAGTGTACACTTTTCCCAATTATATAAAATAAATACTATTACTTAGTATAGACATTATTCATTATTACAATATTATACAAACTACAAAAACCTTGTTACATAATTATTCATTTTCAAATTTATTTTATAAAGGAGGAAGTTAGTGTACAAACCCTTACAACAGATGAAGAATTATTATTAACTCCAGAACCACCAGATTGTTGGGAAAATAAGCAAGTGAAATATTTCACAGAGGAGTATTCATGGCTATTTTTTAATAAAAAAAAATTAGGTTGTACAATATATATAAATGCTAATCATAACCTAACAAAACATCAAGAAACACATTGTTCCAAAGAATGGATAAATGGATATATTACTCCAGTTGGGGATAATGTAGGAAAACAGCAATCAAGTTCACAAAAAAAAAATTGCAAAACCTAAAACTTCACAAACTCATTTAAATGCTGAACGTACTAATGAAAAACAGTTAATGGAATTAATGCCAGCCCAAGTATTAAAAACTACTAACATAGACATTGAAAGTACAAAAAGAATTTTTAGAACTGCGTATTCCATCGCAAAGAATCAAAGGCCGTATGTTGACATGCCTAAACTAGTGGACCTTCAAATAATGAATGGTCTATCTATGGGGAGAGTTCTTCAAACGAATAAGTCATGTAGTACTATTATTGACCATATATGTTTTGAAATGAGAAAAAAATTGTGTTCTGACTTATTAGAAAATAAAAGAAAGATTGGTATAATTGTTGATGAATCTACAACATTGAGCCAGAAAACAATGCTAGTTATCTGTTTGAGAGCTGCTGTAGTAAATAATAATGAAGTTATTACATTTTTCTTCAACATCATTGAAGTAGAAAGTACATCTGCTAACTGTATTAAAAAAGCTATTTTAGTTGATCTTTCAAAGTATGGATTAAATGAGTTTTTTTTTAGAGAAAACTTGGTAGCTTTTGTTAGCGATGGTGCATCTAATATGCTGGGTAGAATTTCTGGTGTTGGTACTCAACTACAAAAAATATTCCCCGATATTATAGTATGGCATTGCTGTAATCATCATTTAGAGTTAGTCGTATCTGATACTTTAAAAGAAATCAATGGTACAAGCCACTTCCAATCATTTATAGAAAAGTTATTTGCAATATACCACCAATCACCTAAAAATATGTATGAACTTAGGATGTGTGCTACTTCATTAGAACAAAAATTACTAAATATTGGAAAAATTTTTACAATCAGGTGGGTATCATCCAGCGAGAAAACTCTAAAAGCTGTTTGGAACAATTATGTAGAATTTTATAATCATTTTTCAAACGCTTCTAATGGTACAAAGAGAGAATCAAAAGAAAGATCCAAGTATATAGGACTCAGACGGATTCTAACAGCAGTTGAATTTGTTATCAACCTAGGTAAATAGTATTATTACTATCATTATTTATATTAAATGTATTATATTGTAATATTATATTAATTAAATATATTAAATTATATTATTAGTTACCTAAGTATAATTTAAACTTAAACCAATAAAAAAAAATTTACTACATTTACCTATATGGCTGTATGTTTTATTATCTTTCAGGAATCATGTACAATGGATTATCTGAACTTTTGGACTTGTCGTTGCAGTTACAAGATCGAGGTTTGTTGCTTTCAGCTGCAAATAGTTGTATAGAACGTACAATTCGCATTTTTGATTCTATGTCAAATACATATGGACCAAAAACACAAGGAGTATTGAATGCTGGAGATTTAATGAAGTTTAAGGATGTACCATTAGTGATAAATAAATTAGTACCAAAAATTAACCCTGGACAGCTAACAATATGCGTTCAAGACTTTTCACAACTCAGGCAACGCATGTATCAAAAAATAAAAATGAATTCAAAGATCAATTTGAAAATATTCTTAAAGATTTAAATGGATTAGATCCCAATAACTGGCCAGATAATATTGATATTCAATATGGTGATGATAGCATTAGAAGACTGGCAACCAAGTTTCACTTAAATGAAGTATCCACAGTTCGAGGGTTTAGAGAATTTAAAGACTTAAAACATTCCTCGAAAAATACCAACATTAAATCCACTTTTAACTGCAATTTCAACTATTGTTATATCTTCATCCGAGTGTGAAAGATCATTTAGATGCATGAACAACATAATAACGCCTAAAAGAAATGTACTAACTTCTGAACACATAGCAACATTAGTGTTTATTAATTGTGTTGGACCACCCGTCCAATTGTTTACACCCGATAACTATGTTAACAGTTGGATTAAAAAGGGCAAAAGGAGTGCAGAAGAAATAAGGTGTCCAAAACGAGATGAACTTGAAATAAATGATCATTTATATAAACATTTATGGGCATATTTAAATTTTTTAAATAAAAAACAGTTATTATTATGTACCTATTAATAAAATATTTTTGTTTTTAATTTTGAAATAAAAATAAAAATGTATTTATTGCTGTATAATGTAAAATGTCATGCCACGGGGGGGGGGGGATATGCACATATGACATTTAAATGTTCGAGGACGCACATATTTTTTAAACTTTTGCATCCCTCTTCTATTTTTTTTCCAATTCAACCACTGATAATATGGAAATCTTTATTTTATATGGACGGTTTTTCATTCAACATTCAAATACTGCATCTTCTTTCAATGAAGTTTTGTAGTATACTAAATCTTTATCACACCTCTTATATCTGAACCACTTGGCATCTCTAAACAAAAACAACTGCCCAGCAACATTTTTTTTTTTTTAAATTGATATTTTGATTTTTTGAAATCTAGAAAATGAGTTTGATCTGTTTCAATGACACTAAATTTATCTTTCCCAGCATAGCGAATCAATTGTGCCCATTCATAAAGATGGTTGATAGGAGCAGAGAAACATTTCTTAGCTTTTTCTATATGTGCATGGTCAGAGTCGCACTCCATTCGCGTGTGACCTGGTACCATGAATTTGTGGTCTATAATTTATATTTTGTCTTGCTGTTCCAAAAAAGTCAAGCACATAGCCATAAATATAGTATTTTGGCCAGGACAGCTGTCACTGTACATTACAACATGAGATATATTTGCTGGTAGATTTAATAAGTAATGGAATACACAAGACCCAATATCGTTGGCACCTCTTTTAGCAATAGTTTCATTCCAAATATAATAATGTGCATGTGACGTTAAAATATTAATTATTATGTACTGTAAGATTAAATGTCCATAACTGTCTTTTGTAGAAGGCCACAAATGATTCCAAGTTGGGATTATGCAACGAAACGAGATTCAAATAGTGTTAAGTGTATTAGTGTAAGTATTAGTGTAAAACTATGGGTCACTGAAATGAAATTATTATGTTAGCACTACTATACTATATTTCTAGTAACATGGCGAGGGGAAGTTCTTTTTAAGTAAAATTCTATAAGCCTTTGGACTAACACTTAAGTATTTTATTATATTTGTATATTGTTACTTATAAGTTATAAGATATACATAACAATAACAAGAAAAATATGGCTAAAACACAATAAAAAAAAAAAAAAAATAAAAATAACAGTTATTGGGATGGCTTATAATATAGAAAATTCAATATTTATATGAACAAATAAAGGAATAAAATAATGTTATAATGTAATGTAATTCTACTTAATAGTTTATGTCATATAAATAATTTTCTTTAAATAAAAATCTGAGATCACAGTGTCAAAAATATAAATTAAAAAAATTTAGTCATTGTATGAGTGATCAAATATGTTGTGAATATTAATGCTCTCCCTATTTTGACTCTCAAGCCCTTCCATAATGGTATTAACTTCATTTATTGAAGGTTTTTGAATATTATTTTTGGTTGTTGCTTTTTTTTGGTAGAGTAAAACCTAACTTGTAGCTCAATTTTCTTTTGAATGTTAATATTTTCAACTGATTGAAGGTCACTTTTTTTCCTTCATTCATAAGAAAGATAACTTTGGCAAGCTGCTTTTTTATTAATTCTTTTTGCGAATCACTATATGAACAAATAGTACTTAAACCCAAGATAAGCTTTGCTTAACTTGTTATGTCCTCATTATTGTCAGGTATGGCTTTAAATTGAACAAACGTTTGGGCCATTTTAATTGCATTTTCTTGTTCGGCAAGATTTGTTTCCACATTGTTTTCTTTATCATCGAAAGAATTGGAAATTAATCTTGCACAAGCATGAATATGTTTGCAAATATTCAATTTTATTAAATTATCCATACAAGAACAATGAAAAGCATGTACACAAATATTACACTTAGTACACTTCAAGCATGATGGATGATTGCATGTTTCACCGACCTTAACAATATGGTGTTGTAAGGGTTCGATTGTGATTGTATTAAATATCCTTCTTCATTTTTTAAAATTTGAATTTGGTCTAATTTGAAGGCCATGCTAACTGTATGACTCTGACGGATTTTTTGCACTTTTTCACAAGGGACATTTTTAGATAGCTTTATCAAGCATTGAAAAATACTGTCTCTGGTAAATTTCATAACGGCATTAATAGTTTTGTCCAGACCCTTAACTTTCTTGCCTTCTATATAACTGTGCTTAAGTATTTTATGGAAGGACTCTAAATACATATTTGTGTTAATACTAAGATGTAAACGGTAACAATAAGCCCAACTTTCGGGTCGATTTGAATCATGTCGTTTAAAGTATTACCCAAATAATTTAGTATCATTATCATTTAATAAATCCTCTAAAACTTGTACATAAGCTTGAAAATCCTCCACAGATGTTTGTTGCAATAATACTCGTAGAGTTTTATATACAATTGCCTTTTTTTCTGTGACTCCACTTATCTTGTTCAAATTTTGACGCTAATTTCTATCAATATGCCACGTACATAAAAGTTTATGAGTAAGAGCACCCATAACACTAGATCAAGCATTATAAAATGCAGGAGCATCATCTGACATGAAAACTTTTGATTGAATCTGACCCACCTTAGACTTAACAACATTAAAAAATTGTCTAAAAATAAGTTCATCTGATCGGTTTGAGAAGCAAAATGCAACAGGACATCCTGACCCAAATTCATCCACAGTTAATAAAGTCTACAGTTGGATATCATAAGCATTTGTTCCGTGGATACCATCTATGCATATTTTTTCTGAACCAAATTTAATAATTTGTTGAACTTGGAAATTTGCCATCAAGACTAGAGCAAAGTCAGCGTTGTCTAAATAAGAGTCAGATTCATTTTGATTTTTGTAATATAATACTGGACATTCAGCTTCATGACTTTTCATTTCAGTGACCAATAGTTTTACACTAATACTATCATTTGAATCTCGTTTCGTTGCATAATCTATGTTAAAATCACGTGCTATATTATATATAATCTTGGCGTTCCAAGAGGCATGAACGATTAAAAGTATCTGAAGATATTTCAGCCTCATGAATAGCTTCTAACACACGATTAAAAGTAACTCCCTCCTTTAGTTTTCCTAAGTACATTTATATTATTTTATAATAAAATATTAAATATTATACTATTTTTGGGTATTTATGTTATCTTCAAAAACAGAGTTTAAAAAATAACATAGCCATACTTATAAAATACCAAAGACTGATTAAAAGTATGCTGGTAGAATCAATTAAAATAATAATTGAATTAAATGGTATCAAATGGTCCCAAATATTATATTTAACTCATTGTTGATTAATACTTAAAATAAAAAGTAGCACTTACCAGCAATACTTGTTCTTGTCTCATTATCCAACCAAATTCCACCAATTTCTAGTTCATGCCCACAGTGAGTTTTCCAAAATTATGTGGACACTTTTCCATCAAATTTGGAAATAGTAACTTTTAGCAACCATGGACAGGCTCTTCAATTTTATTACTACCCATGGATTTGATTTCTCTAACATTGTTACCTTGTTTTCAGTAGCTGTAAAAGCGATGGCAATAATAAAATTGCCTTGTATTTCCATCACTTAATTCTGATGCAGCTCTATCAAGTATAAACATTGTTGATGTCTGTTCTTCCATTTCTCATTTCCAAGAATCAAATTCTATAATTAAAAACTATGATGAACGATGATATAGGAATACTGGTAAATACTAAATAATACACAATTTTTACCTGAGATATCACAAAAATTAATATTTTCCAATTCCACATCAAAGCCATGCACATCGCACAAATGCTGACTTTGTTTAACAAATGTAAATAATTCGACAACACACTTGTCATAGGGGCAAATTATTCTCGTTTGATTTTTTTTGGTTTTGTTCGTATCAATTTCATCATGGAACATTTTTACATGTACGCTCAATGTTTTTGGAGTTGAAAAACCTTTTTGACATACTCCACATTGCCAATCTTTCAATGGTACTACATCTGTGTCGTGAAATTTCCGACAATGCACGTACAGCGATTTACGCTGAGCAAAGATCTTATCACAATATAAACACTTAATGGCTGTGTCCATGTTTTATAATGCGACAATAAGACAATAAGTACCGGTTGACAATTTACAAAAATTACTATCAAAGTATCAAGTACAAACTAACAACTAACAAGCGTCAAGTATCAATGACTGGCAGATAATAACAAAAATTAAAATCCCCAATTTAAGATATCTTAAATCGTGTTAAAACCCGAAAATTATCATTTATTTGTTATCACTTATCACTACGATAATCACGGAAGTCAAATTGTGGAGCAAATCGCTAGGGGCACCGCGCGCATGATAAGGAATGCCAAAAACCTGCTGCTGGGAAGCTCTCGTCGTATAAATATTAAATAGCACGATAACAGTAACACAGAAAAATTAGTGTCACCAAACGATGCGGCGTAAAAAATCCTAATAACTGGCGTAATAAATCCAAATTATCAAAAAAAATGACTTATACCCTTTCTCACCAAAACCGTCCGTTGATTTTAATTTTATTAGGTAAAGTATATTAGACTTAGTTTATTTGTAGAAAACAACTGAATTAATGAGATGGATGAGCCTGGACATCATAGTTTTTCAAATCTTGGGATCAAACTTGATACTGTTACTCTCATTTCCTTTTCCACGTTGATTTTTGACCGATATTTGCTTTTTATCACAGCGACGACCGAAAACCCAACTTCACATAAATATGAAGTAGACAACAGAATTAAAACACGTAGAGCTTTTTCACATACAAAAGGATATTCATTTTTTATTGAAATCCAAAATTTTGTCAATTCCATATTGGTAAATTTTGATTTCAAACTGTCGCAAGACAATTCAATTAGACTCTCTTCTTCAGTAGAGATAAATTCTGATGGAACAATGGAGTTAAATGGATATTGAATCCATGCAAATTTATCAGTATCTTCATTTTTAAAATATTTCTCAAACCATATCACTAGCTGTGATCAACCGATGATCACCGAAAATGGACGTCTGCTGAAAATAATATTATGTATTCATAAAATACGAAAATGTTTTAATATTATATATTATATATATATAATAGTATATATGTTATATTCTTATATACATAAATAAATCTTCGGCGGAATCGATGTATAAAAATGTTTGGCGCAATCACAGATATATATTTATAATAATCTAGATTGCTAACTCGTGATAAACCTGTTTTAAATACTGTCGGTGGTTTTACATTCTAAAATGTGTTGGTACTTTTGTACAAGATGCAGCAACGTATCTTCCTCTTGTCTGGTAAAGTTTGGAGAACGTTTACTTTCCACAGAAGTTTCCATAATTCACAAATGACTCGAAAAACAAGGGCAGAAAACTGTTGCAGTCTTTAATGTTTTAAGTCACAAAATGCAAATTGCAAATGAACAGTAATCATAGTATATCAAAAATTATGTGGTTTATCATAATAACAAAGTTCATTATCAACATTAATGAACAACCAATGAAATCGCAGATCAATCTCTGAGAGGCTATTCTGCTATTTTTTGTGAAAAAGTACGCACGTACTCATTGAACTATATCGATGGTGTTTTGTTGAAAGGGTGCATACCATCAGGGGCGGACTGGGTAGGCGACAGGCCAGTCAGCGATTTTAATATTTCGGGCCATTTTTACGGAAAATTAATAAACATAATAAAGTCAATTTTTTTTTTTATCAAATTACTATTCAATTATGAATGATGTTTGCTTATCAGTAATCACAGTAATTGTTGTTTATTTATTAGTTATTACCTTACATAAATATGATAATATTAAAATACTGGCTACAAATGTTTCTAATTTTATTGTACCACGGCCTAGCCAACGAACAGACTACAAACTATCTGCTATGTAGACAGCAAAATAAGATTTACAAGAACCACATCATACAACAAATATTTAATGCATATCTATAAATATTTTTGTCAGTATAATAATTATTCTTAAATAAATAATTGCAACAAATAAAATAAAATATACCAGTACAATTCTGATAATAATATATTTATTAACACTAAATATTAAACATAACTGAAAATTCTTGTAAGTATAAAAATTACCCAATAAGCATCCTTTTCATTTCAGTGGAAGTGGCACCTAATCGATCAATTATAATATCATGAGGTACAATCATGCCACGTTCAAGGTTCATAAACATGAATGCTTCTAATTTATCGTTAGAAAGAGTTGACCTAAGTCTAGTTTTTATAATTTTAAGTATTGAAAAACTCCTTTCACAACTTACTTGAGTAAAAGCTAAACTTAATATTACCTTATATACCGTATATAAATCATTGTAATTTGGTGTATGAGTCACTAATATGTATACATATAGGAATGCACATGAAATACACGATTTACAACGATTTTTTTCGGATAATGCACATTTTAAATCATCTTCCATATCTGTGTGGTTTTCATTTTCTTCTTCGAAAAATTTATCGTTACAATCTTGATACAGAATATTAGAATCTATATTTGCTATGGCCTCGTAATTTTGAGCAAATTCTATTAACTGACGTTGAATATCTAAAACATCGACATTGGCCATGGATGCGATTTTGGACAATGATCCTTCTGGAAACATGAATCCGGGAGTTTTTAATTTTAAAAATGTTCTTGGATCAAAAAATGCAGCATCTTGAATTAGATCCTCGTTGATCATATACCTAAACAAGTAAAAAAAGTATGTTACCAAAAAATATTGCTATAACTATAACAGTAAAAAATTAACAAAACAAATATTTTTAAAACATAATTATACTAAAACATACCTATTGC
>JAIPRK010001663.1:1805-14362 GCA_025469195.1 Chaitophorus viminalis
TTGAAACTCGTGAAAAAAAACTAATATTATTTTAACTTCAAGTCACACTTAGAAGTTAAAGTCTGACACCACCCGTCGCGATCTCTTGGTCAAAGACAGTTGCACGGCCCGGATTTAAACTTGTGCCTCGTTATCATATATTTATGATTCACACATGTATTGTAAAATAGAAACTAGGTAATACCATAAATTCGTACTAATTTAAATATTTGTGAACGCAAGTCGCTAAATGCCTGCGCACCGCATTTAGAGTAAAAATCTTGTTTCATACTTTTATTCAATATGGTTAAAGTTCATTTTAACTCACAATAATGTATTATATTGAGAACAGAATCGCGAAAAAAACATGTATTTTCTTATATAAAGTATAATTATGATTTATGTAAGACGTAAGTACTTATACCTAGAAGTAACAATTAAATTAACAAATTATATATAATATATATTATTTACGTATTATTTATCCGAACGACATTTAACAAATACGGCCAATACAATACAAAAAACGAAAACTCTAACATGGTTTCATAATTGATCGTGGACGACTGTTGAAATTCCGGACGTATGAGTAGATATGCACACGATGACGACGAAAACTAGAGAGAGCGATATTGTCGCGAAGCATATGGTCACCAAACTTGTTAACGAAAAATGTCCCAGTGTCACCACATTACCACAATAACTGAAAACACATGTGAACTTATAAAATCTCGTGACATTGGGAACATGACTTGAACTTTAACAAAAACTTAACAGATGAAACCGAAGACAAAACATTGAATAGCGAACACATTTTCGTACAACGATGCAATCTTACGCCGTCGCTGGCCGATCGCAAACGGAGCCCTACCGCCGTCACCGACGATACTGCAGTGGCGCAACGCACCGTGTCTTCGCGCGGAAAAAATAACACACGAAACGAAAAGGAGACATAAGCGCGAACAATAAGACTTATTACTTAGTAATCTATTGTTTCATTTATTGCTTCAACCTAACTGTAATTTGTTATTAATGGCATTTTATGCATACCGATACTTTTAAATCAAATACAACTTTTTTCATAAATATAAATAAATCATTTTTAGTTAAACCAAAGCCAACAGGTAAGTTATTTTTATTGTTAGCTTAGAAAATAAAACTGAACCTATCATACATATTACATACATACATTATAATAGAATACTGGAATAATATGATAGTATTAGTAAATAAACTGTAAATTGTTAACAAAGTAATTTAGAAAAGAAAAAAATACCATGATATTCAGTTACAGTGGAACTTGGTTAATTCAAAATTAAAGGAACTGGAAAAAAGTGAAACTTTCCTACTTAACCCTTTTTTTTGTAATTTTTTTTTTTTTGAGTATGATGTATTTTAAGGTATTAAAAATTAATGTAAAAACCAAAGTTGGTGCTAGGGCTTAGTTTCGAAGTTACGGAAACTTAGAGTTTGATTGTTTATAGTTAAGTATATAATCATATTAACACCTATGAAATTGGCACATATCGTGGTCGATTCGTCTACACTAGTGCATGCGTTAACCAAATTACTGACTTCGAAACCTTATCCAATATATTTATTTTTGCATTTTTTTTCGATGTGGAAGTTTTCTACTCTTTCGGATTCTAAATTTTTTCATTTTTTTTTTTTTTTTAAATTGGTTTATTTTAAATTTTAAATTTTAATAACTACTACTGTGGAGGCGGAATGTGCTTTCGATTTCCTCGCTTGTAAGCTGCCTGACCTCACTACAGAACTTAAATCAAACAAATCCCCAGATTCGTTATGAAAAACCACGTCGGATAGATAACTGGGTAAACGTACCTCTAAAAACATGCTCTATTGTTCTACCTATAACTATGATAAAAGAAATCATGTAACCTAACTATAATGCATAATCACAATATGCTTAATACTTAAAATTCATAGAAAATGAAAAAATAAGTGCAAAATTTTTTTTGAGGACTAAAGATTCGAATTTGGTATGACGATCTTCGCAAAATTGTGCTCAAACCAATCGGCAGTCTTGTAAAGAATACTTTTATTTTGTATTCGGAATACTTATTCGAATAAATGATAACTATTGTATTCAGAATACGTATTCAAATACTTCTTAAAAAAAAAATATTCGAAATACATATTATTCAAATAATTAAAAATGTATTCAAATACTTTTTTTCCCACTAGTTTTTATTAGTTTTTGTATATTTGGAAATTAACGTTTCTAGTTAATAATTTATACAAATATAATAATTAATAATACGTCGGTATAATATATTTACAAATATTAAAGTTATTGTAATTTATGGAGGGTACCCATCATGATCAAATACATTTTTATTACATTACATTTTAATTTCATAACTTTTTCAAAATGTCATACAACCATACCTCAAACGACTACGATTTTTGTGAACACTGTGCCTCCCACACTAAAAACTCTTAAAGTAGATGGAGTATGTACTACTTTGAAAGGGAGTGTTATATTTTATGGAAACCTTTTTAATTGAAGGTGTTTCATTCAATGATAAAAGTAATTTACTAATACTTTTTATAAGTAGGTATGTGTTTGTTTCATTCTCAATAGAAACATAATTTAATGTTCATGATTTATAATGTGCCCGATTATTAATAAAACATTTTGTTAAAAAATTAGTTTAACAAATAAATTAAAACTACTATTTTTCTGGTTTTCCAAAAAAGTATTTTCTTAATGAATAAAAAATACAAATAAAAGTATTCAGTATACGTGTTCAAATACTTTTTCAAAAAAGTATTTAAAATAGTATCCGAATTCAAAAAAGTATTGAAATACTTAACAAGACTGTCAACCGACCAGAATATTTGATGAATAATGGGATTTCCAATGTGAATATATAACAATAAACATATATATAACATAGTCGCCATAACTTCAAAATTAAGCCCTAGCCTAAATATTGGTTTTCATCATCATTTTTAATACCTGATAATGCATAATTTTCAAAAAAAAATTCGCCAAGAAAAGGGGATGGGGTATATAAATAAAATTAGGTTAGAAAATTATAAAAAAAAAGGTATCTATTTATATTTATTTGAATTTTGCTGTTGATCGCAGCATTTGCTTTGAATCGTTCTGTTTTATTTAAAGCTTCGAAAATTTCATTGCTGATCTCTGGTGTGTTTGCGATGAATTGCCATAATTAATTATAATGAGGGAATGGAAAATATCATAATTATTGTATTCATAATAAATTTTAAAAATCAAAACTTTGAGTTTTTTATTTTTTTTTTATATTTGACTTTATTTTGAAAAATTATAATCTATACATAGAGTACAATAATTAATATAAATATTTTACAGATAGTTCACAGGTTAAATTATATACATGAAGGGGAGATCACACATTTGTGACACCCCTGAATATTTTTAGTACTTAATCTTAAGTTATCAGGTCACGGCACCAGTTTCTTTTGAGGCGTCTAGCTGGATTACCGGGGAGTGTAAGTGAGGCTAATTCGTTTATTAGTTGATTAGGATTATCTCGTTGTTTGGAGTGGAAGCGCTTGTAAAAGATATAGGCAGTTTCATTGATGGATAGTAGTTTGAAATCGTAATTTAATGACTCATTTGAGACAAACCAGAGTGCACCAGTGATTACACGTTGAAATATGTTTTAGAAGACTTGAATAGTTTTTTTGTTTGAATTCTTTGCAGAGCCCCAGATTACGATGACATAGGTCCAGATTGGTCTAAGAAGAGTTTAATATAGGATTATTTTGATAGGTATAGTTAAGTTTAAACGAAGGAGTGGTCTTAAAAGGTGGAGTGTAGAATTATGCTTTTTTCGCTTGTTCTTCAGATGAGAAAACCAAGTTAATCGTCTGTCAAGTATAAGCCCAAGGTATTTAACTTCGGTCGAGTGAGGGATATCAATTTTGTTTATTGATACAGCTGGACAGCTATGAGGTAGAAGTGTAAAAGTGACGAAGGAAGACTTAGATTCGTTGATTTTTAACTTCCAATTTATGAACCAATGTGAAAGATTATTTAGGTGAGTTTTTATTTGTTGAGATTCAATGGTATGATTAGAAGAAACTGGTAGTAAAGTGGTATCATCAGCATATGTTCCAACTATAGTATCTTCAGATGTAGGCAGGTCTGACGTGTAAATTAGTAACAAGATAGGTGTATGATCAGAGGCTAGGTCTTTTAGGCTTATAATTTCAGTGGAAAAACGATTTGGAAGATTGGTGATAAAGAAGTCAAGAGTGTCAGGATGACGGTTGCTATGTGATGGCCAATAGGTCGGAGAGAGGGACGCTATTACCTTAAGATGATTGAGCGAGATGAAATTTTGTAGGGTACGGCCTCTGGTGTATTATGACCGACTCTAAGTTTGATATTTAGCATTGAAGTCAGCGCCAATAATATGGGTAAAGCTTAGCGATTGAACAAGATTACCGAGTTCTGCCGAAGGAAAAGGTCTTCCTGGGAGAAAATAGCATGAAGAGATAGAAATAGTTACGGAGTTTGTTGTTATTGAAGTACTTGCTGCTTGAATATTTGTAGAAAGATATGGTGGAAGAGGTGCATGGTCAATTTTATTGGAGATAAGGAGAGCAGCGCCTCCGTGTGCAGTACCATCTGGATGGTCAGCTCTAATAATATTGAATCCGGGTATCTTGAGTGTATAGGTTTTAGTTAAGTGAGTTTCAGAAATAAGAGCTATTGTAACTTTTTTTCATTAAGAACTACTTACTTGCAATTCATTTAAATGTTGTAGGATGCCGTTAGCATTCCATAAAAATATGGAGAGTGGTTGTAAGTTATTTGTTGGCATTATTTATGAGTTTGTCAATGACTGTGGTGAGAAGTGATATGAGTGGGTTTATTAATGCTTTGAATTCGTTAATAAATGCAGAGAGTTGTGCAGAGATATTTTGGTTGTGGCTTGAGTTGGTGTCTTGAATGTTAGAAGATGATTCTTGATTTAATAGTGGGAAATTTTATGTGTAAGCTTGATGCGAGGATTCGTATGCATTTACTCCAGGTGGTTGGCGAGGTCGGGAGCTTTTATTCAAGATATTCTTTGAAGGGTTCGGTATTAATATTTTTTTAAGATCCAAGTGAGATTGGCAACCCCTAAAGTTAGCCGAGTGATTTCCGTCACAAAGAGCACATTTAACCGGGGAGCTGCGATCCTTGGTACATATTGTTGACTCATGGTGCTCACCATAGTGAATACAACGATTGCAAGTGATTGCAATACCCATGAGTGTGGCCATAAGTATGACAGCGGTGGCATTGCGGAATTTCTTTTTTAGGGTGGGGAATTTCAACTTTAATTTTAGTGTAACACAATGAAGTCTTACAGTCAAATCCAGAGGCATCAGTTAATTCCTTATTTTTTTGACAGAAGTTGTTGTAATTTATTTGTTCTTGAATAATGATAGGATGCGGGTTTGAAGTTTTATTATCATTATTTACAGATTGAGTTTCAACTGTTTCCATTGGTTGAACTTCGTTAGTAGGAACAATCGGAGTGAAACGGTATGAAGAAATAAAAATATTTAAGTCTGGTTTTTTTGAGTTAGGAGAAGAAGTGTGGTTTGGAGATCTGTTTCGTTTCGTAGAATTTGTTGGGAATGTTTTCCAATCGGATTCATTGCCCGATAAATCAGAAGGACTGTTGATACCCGTTTGATCCATTGATGTGTTGGAGATAATGAGTGGTGGTGGAATAGTTTTAAAAGTTGAGTGTTAATTATTGGTGAATTGGAAATTTGGTGAAAGGTGTTGATGGGCGATTAGACTTCATAATTATGTAGATAATTATAATAATGTAGATAAGGTAATTTATAGTTGGCCTCGGAGAGAGTTTAGATAATTTATACATTACCGACGGTACGAGTACCGCGACGAGCGCTGGACACGATGAACAATACACACGCTATCGGAAGCTGATAAAGCGGAAAGCGTGACAATTAACGTGTGGACTGTACAAGTCTAAACACGAACTGAAAACTTTGAGTTATTCACAAAAATATTTGAGTTCAACAAACAATTTTCGGTTGTTTAAATAGGAAATTCTAGGGACTGGGGAAAAAGTTTAAGTTATTGACGATATTGAATTAACCATGTTCGACTCTACAATTAGTGCTACTAGAATTTACAATGACAATACCTATGAGCCTTTAACTGATGAGGGTTTTAACTGATTAAGAAGTTAATAATGCATCGTTATAACCAAAACTAAAATAAGTAATTATTTATTTCTTTTTTTAGATTGCATAAGTACGTTTGCATTTAATTAAATATTCATAACATATATAAATATTATAGTGGTACCATATTCGACATCTAATATAAATTACTTTTTAATATTGGTCGTATTAAATTTAGATATAAGACGTTTAATATTACAACTTATAACTTACTATTAATTGTTTTATTTCAATGTAACAACAAACAGAACAAAATTTGATATAATAGGCTTTGGTATATGATATCATATAAAATTCGATGGTCTATTATGATATTTAAAAGTAAAAATTTTAAATATAAATTTAAGAAATTATGAGCCAGGATATAATTTAATTTTTTAATCATCATAGTATACTATAAACCAGTGTTTCCCAAACTTTTTACTCTAGTGTCCCATAAAATTACTCTTGTTCAAGTAGGTGACCCACAAAAAAAAATCAAGTTTGATATGATAAAGTAATATATTATTTAATAATTATTCATATAGGTAATTATATTATACCACAGGCGCCGACTACACGGTGCAACGTGGGCGATTGCCCTTGTGCTTTGATTTTAACAGTAGCGCCACCCCCATTATTCGATTTTAATGGGCAGTAAAACGTAAATATAGTACTTCGCATTTGGGCAAAAAATTGTTTGGTTATTATTTTAAGCTAATTATTGACATGAACATTTTTAACAAAAGGACAAATAATCTAAAAGTAGCTGAAGATAATATACCACAAATTATTGAAAACGTATAGGGGTATAATAATAATTTCATCAATAAAATGTTATGTACATAATGTAATGAATTAAGCTAGAAAAAAATAGAATTCACATGTAATTTTTATTTTAATTTTATATTTCATTTATCTGAACAGTAATATTAGTATTATATTTAACCCCGTGCTAAAATAAATAAGTTGACGCTTATGCTATTCACAGTCATTAGCGTATTTATTGACAATACATAAGGATAAGTTTTCCATTCTCAAAATAAAATCATACAAAAGCAAACAATAAAATAACTATAAATGTATATTCTTTGTGATTTGTTTAAGAACAGCCACCAATCAAAAATTTTTTGCGATCCAATTTTGGATCCCGACCCTTTGGTTGAGATATACTATATTTATAAAATATATTTAAATACAGCTATTTAATATACAACTAATTTATTAATTTATTTTATATATATATATATATATATATCTAATAACTACTCCATAACTGTACTATTTAAATTCTGAACAGATAAAATAACCAATTTTTATAAAAGTAAGTACCAATTACGTTTTACACCAAATTCTCCGAATATACTAAATTATATTACTTTTATATACTTTTGTTCTATTAATTATTTTTAATTTTTTTTTTTTTTTTATTCATCAATAAATTATATTATACTGCATTATAATTAAAATATATGAAACAATTTCTTTTTACTTTCAAAACCTAAGTTATCAAATTTAGAAATGCTTTTCGTCTGTTAAAAGAATATTCAAGATAGCCATCTTATGACATGGATTATAAGAAAAATTATATACCTTAAAACTCTTACAAAAGTTTATCCATTGAAATTCTATAGTTTTTTGATGTTTCTGAACAAGTTAACAATAATAAATTATGTGTCAAATAATTTTATCTTATGACGTATAATATTGTTTATACCTTTAGATAGTACCTTATCTAATGTTGAAATAACTTACAATAATAATTGTACAATCATTTTAATTATTAAATTCAAATTTTCAAAAGTTTAAAAATCAATATTTTCTTAAAGTCTAGTTTACAAAATGACTATTTTAATTTTTTTTAAATTCTGAACAGAATGGTGGAATCTATTGATTTTACATTAATGTGTGTATTTTTTTCTTATGTGTCTGATGACACCTTTTTTGGCAGTAAAAATACTTCGATTTTCTTAAACAGCAACTCTTATGAAAGGAAAGTAAATGTAGATGGTATTTGGGCAAGTCAAAAATCCAACTTTTTTATTACTTTTTAAAAAAATCGAAAAAAAAGATAAAAAAATTACAAAAAAATGGGAAATTTTACGCAAAATCATGTTTTTACAAACTACATTTTTTTAAAATGCTCTAACTAAAAAACGAAAAACCGCAACAACTTGAAATTTTCACTAAATCTATATTGATACTCTCTATACATAGTTAAGTTTTCAAAGTATTTTGACATTTTTTGACTTATTTATAGACAATTTAAATTGTCGATTTTTGTAATTTTTTTTTTTTTTTAACATCTATAAAATTTAAATGGCTGGCTGAAAACTCGAAAATTTAATACAAGGTTTATATTAAACTAAGCTTATTCTTACTAGAAAATATCGGAGATCGTTTCACTCAAATTTTTTTTATGAGACCATAAAGCTCAAATTTGTATAAAATGTGTTAAAATCACAATAACTATTTATAACTAAGGTTCAAAATTTTAACGCTAGGTTATCCATGAGCTACTCTTCATAAATCTATAAAAATCTATAAAGTTAGATAAAGTTAGTAGATAAAAATTCATAAAAATTTTTCTGTTTATACTTAAGGTTCAAAATTTTAACACTAGTTTATCCATAAGCTAATCTTCAAAAATATATAAATAAATTTTTACCGGAGCAAAAGGAAAAAATTTTATAATCGTTTGAAATTTAAATTTTTACGAAATCGCATTATAATTCAATTTAAATATAAAATACTATATTATTATATACACATTTTAGACAAACAAATTAACTCCGTTCAGAATCGTTATTCGTATACAATTATATCTATCATTACATTCAAACGTAATTTATTATGTAATGTTATTATAAACAATAATAAAAAGGATAGTAAAAAAAACGGATGTGTTTCGCTTTGCTGTACAGTTGGGGGTAGATTGCACCTCGTTTATGCGATAGGTCATTATTACAATGGATTTCTTAAATTTGAATGCAATGATAGGTATCATTGTATACGAATAATGAATCTGAACGGAGATAATATTTTGATCTAAAATGGGTATATAATATTATAGTATTTTATATTTAAATTGAAATATAATGCAATAGTATGCAATTTCGTAAAAAAAAAATTAAAATTAAAAAAAAAGAACACACATCATAATAAAACCAACAGATTCCATAACTCCGTTTAGAATCTGAAAAATTTTAATGAAATTTCGTTTTTGTGCAGTACTATATAATATTAATTAATTAAGAAATAAATAATGGATAGAACAAAAGTTATTGCGTTTGTCTAATCATACTGAAGCACTGTATAATATAATCCACCGGTATCAAATGTACTATAATTTAAGTAAATCAAGTTTTTATGTATGTCAACGAAATTAATTTAATATTTTCAGATACGCTTCAGTGTAAAAATTGCGATTCCAATATCATGGAATGTTTTAAATTTAATATAAATCACATAGGTAGTATTATGTTTTAACTGAAAGTTTATTGTTATAGAAATATTCAGATTTCATTAAAAATGTATTATATTATTTTTTAGATTTGCAAAACATTGACAATATAGATACAGGTAAACTGTTCTTTTATTCAAGTGTATTTATAGTCATAAACCAAAATTAAATCATCGACTTGTTTTGACACTTCAATAATACATATATATAACTGATTTTTATGATCATTTATTCCTTACAATATTATTATTCATAAGCTTGTTCGCGGTTTAAGGATTAATTGATTTTTAATTTTATAGTACGTCTACATTTAGGCAATAATTTTAATAAATTCAAATTATTTTTATGTATTAAATCTTGTATTTTCATTAAATTCAAATACTATCATTGAATATTACTGGTATTTTTTAAAATTATAGCGATCCCGAGTATACCTGGAAGTAAGTCTATTCAATAATTATGAACACTCTTCAATCATGATAAAAATAATGAAATTCTTATGAAATATTTTTTTACTAACTTAAATGTGGTGGTGAAGGTACCAATTTTGATCAAAAAATAAACAGTTTACTGAATACTACGTATACGTGATTACATTTGCACTATTTGGCGAGTAAAATAACATTTACCTACCACCTGCGTTTAATTTTGATGCTCAAACTATGGCTCTATTTCTTTTTTTTTGTCTGTCCTTATTGTCACTACCCCATGTAGGAGATGAATTTTTAGAGTTGTTATTTTTTGAATATTATTAAAACAAAACAAAGTTAATGTAATTATTTGATATCCTTGATTAAAAATTATGTGCACATTTATTATATTCATTCTATAGAGTAAATTTACTATGTTGTCATTATAGATAGCTATAAAACATACCTAGACACGATAAATAAACATGTTGCACGGTAGGCTGTGCATAAGAGATATTAAAATTATTACCATACTAATATTAATAATATTACCATACTACATTATTATAATATGATGACAATTGACAATAGCTACATATTGTAAATTGTACATGATATTATGTATATTCACACAAACCGTATTTTTAGTGACTTAAACATTCGTTAGGACGATATATTCACATTCTGGGTTAATTTTCCCAAACAGCATAAAACTTTTTCATATGCATTATTGATAATTTTATGTTCTATGTTAATATAATAGATGCTTGGACTAAAAATGATGGAAGTAAGTCAATATTTATTAAAATAAAATAAACTATGTTTATAGTTCATACACGAGAGGAATGTTTTAATGTTTAATGTAATTATCAAACAGTTAATATGCTATAAGCGCAAATTTGGGGAGGAGGCTTAATTTTCAATAATATTCCCCTCCCAAAATGTACTTCAAGTCCTGCATTATAATTATTGAATATACATAATACAGTAAATGATGATTGAAACGCCTCTCCAAAAACTGAAATTATGCCAATGTATTATCCCAATCACATAAATATTTATAATATATCATATATGATGTAACGTATTATGGTCATAGAGTTAACTTATAGTCTATAGATCATTTGATAAATTTTTTGTCTGTACGTTAATTAAAGTAGAAGCAGCTTATTAGGAGCTCAGATAATTGATACAATCGTGTTATTGAAACATCGCATCGGCTATTTCAAACAATCCGGCGAAGGTCAGTTAACATAATATACACCGGTTATCCGATGATGCTTTACTTTCATCTTACTTTTGTTACGTTTATTTTTACGTCTCTATACATATATGAATGACATGCACGTGAGAACAGGCCAATACTGATCATAAAGAAGAAAAAAGAGATACCCTTGGTACCCCCATCAATCAAATAATATTATAGAAGTTCTTAGTATTTTCAGAAGAGCAGTCCAGCGTCGTACAGATGAAAATAGCATTGAGCATCATTAATGCATTATACTCGTATGAAAATATGGTCAAGGAGTTATTCAATATAAAAAAAAAACATCGATAGATTTATACATAATTAAATAATATACGCAGTAGTAAAATATATACATAAATACATTGGATTTTAGATTCTGATGTGTATTTTTTTTTTTTTTTTTGTGATTGACGACACCTTTTTTTGACAGTAAAAATGATTCGATTTTCTCAAAAAGCAATTTTTCTGAAAGGAAAAAGAATGTAGATGGTGATTGGGAAAGTAAAAAATTCAACTTTTTAAATACTTTTTAAAAAAATCGAAAAAAATGATAAAAAAATTACAAAAAAACAGGAAATTTTACGCAAAATCACGTTTTTACAAAATACATTTTTTTAAAATGCTCTAACTAAAAAACGAAAAACCGCAACAACTTGAAATTTTCACCAAATCTATATTGGTGCTCTCTATACATAGTTAAGTTTTCAAAGTATTTTGACATTCTTTGACTTATTTATAGACAATTTAAATTGTCGATTTTTGTAATTTTTTTTTTTTTTTAACATCTATAAAATTTAAATGGCTGGCCGAAAACTCGAAAATTTAATACAATATTTATTATAAGTTATACTTATTTTAACTAGAAAATATTAGAAATCGTTTTATTATTTTTTTTTTTTTTATAAATCCATAAATTTCAAATTTGTATAAAATATGTTAAAATGATTTTTAAAATATAAAATTATATATTATATATGCATTTTAGATCAACATATTAACTCCGTTCAGAATCGTTATGCGTATACAATGGTGCCTATCATTGCATTCAAATTTAACAAATCCATTATAATAATGACCTATCCTATAAACGAGGTGCACTCCACCCCCAACTGTACAGCAGAACGAGGCCAATCCGTTTTTTATTATTTTTTTCTTTGTAAAAATCAAACTGATCGCTTATTAGAAACAACAGATTAATTACCATATTTCAACTTGGTCTCAAGGTGGTATCTAATAAGTGGATTCTACT
>JAIPRK010001663.1:14462-28082 GCA_025469195.1 Chaitophorus viminalis
TGGACATAAGCTCATAACAATTTAGTATCAAACTGTAATGATAGTAGTAAAAGTTTTTTATGGAATAATAATTTTCTTCAATTTACTTATATACACAGATTTAAGAACGCTTCGTAAGTGTTTTTTTTAGTTTTATACTTTATAGACGTATGTAAATAGTGATATGTTTATCCCTAGGGAAATAAAGTAAAAACTCTCTTCAACGGAATGGCAAATTAATTTATTAACATTCCGTTAAATGATTATTGAACATATTATACAATGTATATAATTATATTATTTTTCTCTAATTCAAATTGTCTTCAATAATGATTTCTTAAAGAGTAGCAAATAGGTATATTAATAGCACGCTACAAGTTAACGTCTTATCATTTTTATTGAACGCTTCAAATACAAAAATTTACAAAAAACTAAAAATATTATTATAGTGCAATTCAATATTATCTAGGGATAAGCTGCTTTAAAATAACTTTGAATTTACCAAATCATTTTTAGTTTACGAACAATTGCAGTTCTTCAACCAGAAAGGCCGTAAGTTAATATTGTTTTGAATAGAGACAACTGACTAATGTTGTGTCTTAACTAAATCCGTGCGTTGCATGCGTTGCTAGTATTGAGGGCGATGCGTGCACGCAATTAAACCAAACTGCCGCAAAATACGGACGTGACCTAACTGGCGTCCGGTGCGTTTTAACGCACTTCACAAAATAGAACATGTTTTATTTTCCAATGCAACGTCGTGCGTTAAAAACGTATTCAGTTAGGACATAGCGTAATACTTAAATCAAAGGGATCCTTGGTCTCTCTACGGTCTATTTAATATTTTAATGTTCAATTTTAGTATAAATATTATAATAGTAAAAATAAAAATAATAAAAATAATAAAATTTTAATGTATAAGATTTATATGAGATTTAAAACGGTTAAATGAAATGCAAACACATTTAGATGAATTTTGAGCCATGCCATTCAATGAGCTCCAACAACAAAACAGATCCAAATCATGTTGAAGGGAAGTCGTATTATTGGGAGAATTGATTATCATATATAATTTCATGTCGTCCGCAAATAGTAAGAACTTACATGATTTAAAACAATTATTTAGGTCATTTATAAATAAAATATAATGCAAAAGAGATTATTACCCTGTGGGACTCCCGATATGGCCTTAATTTTTTTGGAAAATGAATTATGGATTTTCATTAGTTGAGACGCGCCACTTAAATAAGAAGAAAATCAAGATAATAGTGGATCTCTTACACACAATTTGCTTAATTTTGCTACAAGAAGACTGTGGTTTACCTTGTCAAAAGTTTTATGGAGGTCTATGTTGATAGCATCGACTTAACCACCTAATGAAACAATATCAACTAAATACGAATAGAATACCATCGTACCTATTTCTAACTGAGATAGGATTAGGTATAGCGTGGCGCAATAGGCATATCAATAGCACGCTAAATATTTACGTCTTATTATTTTTATTGAACACTTAAAACACAAAAATTGAGAAATAACTAAAAACATCATTATAGTAAAAATCAATATTATCTAGGGATAGTGATATTATAAGCTGATTTAAAATAACTTTGAATTTATCAAATCATTTTAAATTAAGAGAGCAAAAATTTTCGTCGTAACGCAAATTCGTTAAGTTAATATTGTTTTGAATAGAGGCAACTGACTAATACTACTGTTAAACATATTTAACGCAGTATTATATTAATATTAAAAACTAACAAGATTATATATAATAATTGGATCATTCACATTTCGTAAATACTTAAATCAAAGGGATCCTAAGTCTCTCCACGGTCTATTCAATATTTTTATTTTCTGTTTCAGTATAAAGATAATATTATATTCTATTAAACGTAAAAGAATACAAATATCTTTATTATGGTGCCTCGTATCCAAGTGGTGTATGGCCAGTGGTGCAACTAGGGGGAGGCTGATTAAGACTCCTGACTACGATTTAGCTCCCTCACCAAAAAAAAAAAAATTGTTGAATTGTATTATTTTGTCAATTAAAAATAAAATAATAATAAATATCAACTCAAAAATATTTTTATGTAAAATTATAGATCAATAATTTCTATTGTAAAATATTGAAAGAAGATCATCTATTTTCAGAATTGGACCATAGGTTTTAATATATAATATTGTATGGTATTGTCGTTATCAACTTTATTATTGTATTGATCACCATTCACCTAATTCTAAGACCGTATTAATCTGTTATTGGTACTTAGATACATACCTCCTATTATTGATACAAATTATATTTTGTTTTACAAGCTTTTTCGTGCTGTGCTGTGTGATTGTGTTTATAATTATATGATTTACAATTATGCAATACCTATTTATTTAAGTAAATACTTATCAAGATTATAATACATATTTAAAATTGTTAAAATCTTTAAAAATGTAAATTAGTTTTGACATTTTCACTGTTTATAAATTTCTGTAAAGTGGACAAAAAAATGTTTAATATTAAAAAGTAAGTAAACAACAAATAACCAAAATACGGATAACCATGTATTGATTGAAAACTCTTCTTCAATGATTTCTCATTTATTTAGTTAATTAGTATTAGCACAATAAATACTAAATTTTAAGATAAACGCAGTTAACAGTCCTAAAGATTTGGATGACATTGACACAGGGCCAATATTTAAGGTAAATTATTAATTATTATTAAATAATTTGAAAGATATTGTATATTTGTTATTCCTATCCCATTATCTTATAGTATGAAATGTATAAATTTATCATACATTTTGAAATTTACTCAAATCATGTTTTGACTATTACTGGCTTATTTGTATACTTAAGACATGTTTTCTACTCAAGATATGTTTTTTCAATTAATTGCTAATTTATTATATAGATATTTAACAAAATGTGTTTGTGTTTAATACTGCCACTAACACTTGGGTTTCAAATTTTATTTAGCTGTATCCAAAAATCAAATAAGGTACCCATAATAGAAGCTTTAATGCTTCATGTCTTAAATCAAATTTTTCCAATATTTTTCAAAAGCATCGAAGAAAACCAAAAAAATATCACGAAAAAACCAGAAATTTTTACGCAAAACCACGTTTTGCAAAATACAATTCTTTAAAATACTAAAACTCAAAAACGAAAAATCTCAAATACTTGAAATTTTTACCAAATAATTTTATGAACGAATTCTATACATGGTTAAGTTTTCCAGAAAATTTTAACATATTTTTACTTATTTATAGACAATTACATTTTTCAATTTTTTTAAGTTTTTTTTTTAGATTCTGAACGGAGTTATGGAATCTGTTGGTTTTACAATGATGTGTGTTTTTTTTTTTTTGTATCTGTCATCACGTTTTGGGACACTATAAATACTTCGAGTTTTTTAAACAGCAACTTTTATGAAAGAAAAGTGAATGTAGATGGTACTTGGGCAAGTCAAAAATCCAACTTTTTTAGAACTTTTTAAAAGCGTCGAAAAAAACGATAAAAAAATTACGAAAAAACTGGAAATTTTACGCGAATTCACCTTTTGACAAAATACATTTTTAAAATGCTCTTACTCAAAAACAAAAAATCGCAAACACTTGAAATTTTCACCAAATCTTTAAAATAACTTATTCTATACATGGATAAATATTCTAAGTATTTTAACTTTTTTTGACTTATATATAGATATATCAATTTTCGATTTTTGTAAGTTCTTTTTTTGAAATATCTATAAAATTTATTTGGCTCTCCAAAAACTGTTAAAAATTTAATACAATATTTATTATAAATAATACTGATCCTACCCAAAAAATATCGAACATCGTTTAGCACAAGTTTTTTTTAAGCCCATAAAGTTCAAATTTGTATAAAATGTATCAAAAACATGCTAATTTATAAGTTATTTTTGTGGATAAAAATTCTTAAAATTTATTCTGTATATACTTAAGGTTGAAAATATTGTAACTCTACGTTATCCATAAGTTACTCTTTAAAAAACTATAACAAAATTTCTACCGGAATTTAAGAAAACAATTTTATTATTTTTTATAATTTCAAATGCCCATAAATAACTTAAAAATCAATATAACAATTTGAAAAAAATATGACTTAAATGAAATATCAATATTAACAGCTGGTAAAATTTCAAATACCAAACTGTGACTTATAATTTTTGAGGAATCGAAAATATTTAAAATCGTCTGAGGATAAATTATTATTTTATGCAATTTCAGAAAATTTAAATTTCAAACAATCATAACATTTTTTTCATTTAGTCCGGAAGAAATGTTTTTATAGTTTTTTGAAGAATAACTTATGCATAACCTATAGTTTAGATTTTGAACTTTAAGTATAAACAGATAATTTTTATGAATTTTCAATTACAAAATAAGTTTGTCAATACATGGTTTTGCGTATAATTTCATGTATTTCGTAATATGTTTATTGTTTTTTTTCGATGCGTTTCAAAAGTATTTAAAAAGTTTGATCTTTGTCGTACCTAAGTACCATCTACATTCAATTATATTTTTCAGAATAGTTGCTGTTTAGAAAAATCAAAGCATTTTTAATGCCCCAAAACGTGATAACAGACACAAAAAAAAAATTTTAATTAAACGCATCATTGTACAACCAATAGTTTCCATGACTCCATTCAGAATCTAAAATTTAGATGTTCAAAATCTATCAAAAATATAATACAAGTTGAAGTATAAGTTATTACTATCGCAATTCGTAACTAAAAAAATTGAAAATTGTTCCTCACAAATTTTTTTATAAGCCCATAAAGTCAAAAATTGTATGAAGTATGTCAACATTGGGATAATTTGCAAGTTTTTTTGTTCTTGAAAATTCATAACATTTATTTTAATTATAATTTAGATTCAAATTGTTAACAGAAAGTTATCCACAAGTTACTTTTTAATAAAATATAAAAAAATTTCTACTGGACTTGATTTTCTGGAAAATTCTTTACGATCGTTTGAGATTTAAATTTTTTAGAAATTGTATAAACATTTTATCCTCAAACGATGTTAAATATTTGTTATTATTAAGAATGTAATAGTCTGAACAAGTATTTCTATTCAAATGACCAATCGAGCATTTTGGCGAATTATTATGTTGTACTTGATTCTTTGGTTCAAAATGTTATTCGCCGTTTTTCCAAAGAAAGTTTGGAGCTTGCTAATTCCATTGACAACTTCTTTCTACGTGATTTTAAAAAGAGAAAGTAAGTTGTTCATTAACCATAATAATGTAAGAATGCATCAACAAAAAACAAAATTCCCGAATATTAAATATTATAACTATATTACATGTTTTAATTTGTATACTACGACTATTTTAGGATCTATTCCAAATTGACACTAATATTTTGATGACGGAAATAACTGTTGCAAGAAATTCTTTTAAAACCATGGGTCCTGATTAAATATTGGGTGATACAAAGAAAATGGCAAGTTTTATAAATGAGACTACTTATCTAAATGTATGCAAGTTTCTCAGTATTGCATTTACATTACCAATAAGTAGTGCAACATGTGAAAGATTTTTTTCTACGATGAGATGAGTTAAAACATGGTTGCGTATAACAATGTTACAACTTACAAGAATAGTTTTAAAATTTAGCCAGAATTTATATTGAGAAAGGAATATGAAATAGTATTAACAATAATTATATTTTAAACATATTTACAAGAAATAAAACTAGAGAAATACCTACATTATTATATTAAAATGAATAATATTGTAAATATTGTTAAGATGTTAATATTGTTAATAATGTTAAGATTAATAGAAATTTAATAAACACATTTGGTTTATTATTAAATACGACTGATTTCTAGATTCTGAACGGAGTGATGGAATCTATTGATTTTACAATGATGTGTGTTTTCTTTTTTTGTGTCTGACGACACCTTTTTTTGGCAGTAAAAATGCTTCGATTTTTTCAAATAGCAACTTTCCTGAATTTTACGGAAAATCACGTTTCTACAAAATACATTCTTTTTAAATGCTCTAACTCAAAAACGAAAAATCACAAACACTTGAAATGTTAAGCAAATTTTTATATTTACGTTATCTATAGGTGGTTATGTTTGCAAACTATTTTGACATATTTAGACTTATTTATAGACAATTTAAGTATTCGATTTTTGTAAGTTTTTTTTTTTTAAATATCTATAAAAATTTTTTGGCTGTCCAAAACCTCTTGAAAATTAACTAAAGGATTAAATATAAGTAATACTAATTTTAACTAAAAAATATCGGAGATGGTTTCATACAAATTTTTTTTATAAGCCCATAAAGTTCAAATTTGTGTAAAATATGTTAAAATCGCAATAATTTGCAAGTTATTTTGTAGTTGAAAATTCATAAATTTTTTCCTGTTTATACTTAAGGTTCAAAATTTTAACACAAAGGATATCCATAAGCTGTTCTTCAAAAATCTTTAAAAAAAATTCTACTGGAATTAGAGAAAAAAATGCTTATGAGTGTTTGAAATTTAAACTTTACGAAATTGCATAAAATAGCGGTTTATTATCAATGGATATTAAATATTTGTTATAATTCAAAAAGAATAAGTCGCAGAAACTTGAAACTTTTACCAGCTGAGAGGATTAGCATTTCCTTTATGTCATATCTTTATCAATATTATACATTGATTTTTAAGCCACTTATAGGCATTTAAAATATTCGAATTGTTTTCATTTTTTTTTTTATAATCGGTGATAAAAATATTTGGCTTGTACAAAATACTTGAAAATTTAATAGAAGATTGCTCTCAAATATCTTTTATTTTCATTCAAAAATCATTAATATCCATTAGCACAATTTTAAATATAAGCGTTTGAACAGCGAAAATTATCATAAAATTAGTTGTAAAATATAATAATATATATAATATTCGAGAATGACAAATGATATTGGTTTTTGAAATTTGCTGTACCTCAAAAACGAAAAACCGTAACAACTTGGAATTTTCACCAAATCATTATATTGGCATTCTATATACATGGTAACTTTTACGATGTATTTTAAAATTTTTTGACTTATGTATAGACAATTTAAATATTCGATTTTTGTAAGTTATTTTTTTTTTGAAGTACATATAAAATTTATTTGGTTGTCCAAAAACTCTTCAAAATTTAATACAATGTTTATTACAAGTTATAATTATCTTAACTAAAAAATATTGAAGATCGTTTTATTTAAATTCTATTTATAAACCTAAAAATTTCAAATTTGTATAAAATATATTAAAATCGCAATAATTTGCAATTTATTTTGTAGTTGAAAATTCATAAAAAATTTTCTGTTTATAGCTAAGGTTTAAAATTTTAACACAAGATCATCCATAAGCTACTCTTCAAAAATTTATAAAAAAATTTCTACGGGACTAAAAAGAAATTTTTATGGCCGTTTTAAATTTAAATTTTTACGAAATTGCATAAAATAGTGATTTTGCCTCAAATGATTTTAAATATTTGTTATAATTCAAAAAGTATAGGACGTAGAAACTTGAAATTTTTACCAGCTATTAAGATATAGGTCATATACTTTTAAAAATATTATAATGATTTTTAAGCTACGATATCACATGTATAAATATTAAAATTGATACTATATGTCTCTGCATTATTCAATTATAAAGATTGATTTCCAGCAATTTCCATGCTTCTCTATCACTTGCCTTTCTCTTCAATTCTTGGTATGAGTTATATCATTGATCTTTCATTATCTGACTTTTGTATTGCAATCTTGGTCTTCCTCTATCATTTTTTCCGTTGATTACACCTTCTAAGATTAGTAACAGCAGTGATTCTATCAGTAATGATTTAATCAGTCCAACTTATCTTTTGCATCCTCCTGTAGCACCACATTTCGAATTCCTCTATTCTTCTCATTTCTTCCCTTGCAATAGCCCAAGTTTCATATCAATATAACATAATGCTCTTTGAAATAAAAATATTTTTTTTCTTATTAAATGCCACTTTAGCTTAACATATTCTTTTTAGAATTTGTTTTTTGTATCTCCCATCTGAGCTTATAGTGCTGCTTAAATATATGAAGTCTTCTACTTTTTCTATAGTTTCACTATCCTTTAATTTTATACTTGTTTTTATGTTGTTGTAAGTCATCGCATAGCGCTTACAAGTACATTTGCTGTTTTGAATCCTTATCTCCGATGTTTTCGTTGTCTATATGGGACGACCACGTGGAAAGAATAAACCACCAAGGATCCCTTATTTTGTATCTATATCACTCAAAGTTAACATTAAGTTATTTAAGAAGTACCTTATTAATGTTCCAAGTGATATCTATCTTATTAACGAAATACACGGGTAAAACCCTTGGTATTTTTGGTTAATTTTTAATTACATTTTTTTTTTTTTTTTGTAAATTATTATACTATAAGGTTATAATAATTTTGTTATGAATTTAATAGTTAAATTGAAATTGTTATAGATGATATTAGTTTTCGTCCTGAAACTCTAAATCTAAATGGTAATGTATTATAAAACAAAATTTTCTTAATTTCATTTTGAAATTGATAACAGAACTTAATACATTTTAATACATATTTTGCATTGATCATAAAACGATGAGTGAATAATCATCCTATATGCTATTCATTATTAACAGTGCTAAGTGCACTGCAACATCAAATTAGAAAAAATGGGAATCATTATATTCTGTGGCATAGTATACTAAAATGACCTATAATTTGCATTAAAACTTTTTTTTATTATTATTCTATTTAATATTTTAACCATTAAATACTAGATAGAAATACCAAATACACATATATATGTCATAATATAAATAATTATGAAACGAAAGAGTTGAGTGTAACTTTATTTGATACATGTATTGTAGAATGCCTAAAAGGGCATTCGCGATAATTGTTTTAAGTTTTGGCGGTGGCTGACGATGGGTTGGTGCGAACACAATTAAAAAGGATAAAAACAAAATAAACGAACTCGCGGGTGTTTTTTTGAACGGTACTATATCTGGTGGTGGGTTAATTAAACAAAGGAAAATACGACACCGATATGTAACCATACACGTGATTATTGTACACGAGTGTAATGATAAAACAGAAAAAAAAATGAGAATCATGTTCGTTCGTATGGCGTGCGTACGAAAGGGATACCATAACAGACAAGACCGGTTAAAAAGTCGTACCGAGCAGACGCTGAAATCGAGACCCGCGACTCTCTACACTCTACAGTGACGGATAGGAGTGCGAGGTGTTGCTGTAACGCTGCGTGCCGCGGTCCGGTGGTTGACGAAAGAGCAAAAGTGGGGTCGGCAACATGCGTTTCAATAACGGCTACCGCAAGGGTCTGCGTTAAGTTATCGTCTCTAAAACGTTATTTTTATTGATATTTTAGGAATCAGGGAACCAATACGGCGTAGTGAGTAAATTCATTTGGAATATGAATTTTAAATATTTTTTCTATTTTGTAGCCTTACAAGTTATTTAGGCCTCTAACTGCTGCAGCTAACTCTACCTGCTAAATATTTCAATTTATCTCTGTACTTTGATTTGTTCCAGTACCGGGATTTCTTTAAAATCTACCGATTCTACGTTCATTGTCCATTCATCTTCAGGGCAGTCTGTCCCGTAGTCTCGTTCCTACTATTTCTTCGCTTATGATAATTCTCTTCCGGAGCCTCTTCTCTTGCCAAATACAACTCCATCCATTTTAGTCCTATGTACATAAAGAATTTAATCATATTATTTGTTTTATGAAATGCACTAAATTAATTGTGTAATCTTCATTCTTCTACTCTTCATGATTATACTATATTCTCTTGTGTATTCTCCTGAATATTTTTATTTCAAAACATATGAACTTATATCACAATCGTTATAATCATAAAATGTAATTGCATCCTGACCGCTAATAAGTATCGCTGTCCGGGATCGAGCGCGCACAAACATTTATGATATAGAAATGATTTTTAGCCGTCTTTTCATTAAATATTATAATATTTTTAATAAGACATTTTTTTCAGTTTTATACTTAACAATAATCTAATTTCAGCTATCAATATCATAATACACAATCATATAAATATTTTGTGTCTAGATATGGAACTGAAATTTATCGAATATACATTCCAAATGATATTGTGTAGTTTAAAGCAAGGAAGTAGTAAGTACAAAAGAAAATCTACGAGAAATATAAAAAAATATTTCATTCTTGTTGGGATGATGGACCTTATTCAATGATTTATGACATTTTTGATAGATAATCTTCAACTTTTATTTACACTGCATAATGTGATGCTATTAATTTGATAATTAATTTGATTTTATTAAATATTATTCTGTTCCATCAAAAACTGTTAAGTGAAGAAGGAGAAATTAATAGTACAACCTAGACGATAGAGAGGGGGAGTGTGTCAAGACCAAAATAAAATGAAATCGTGGGACCCACTTAGTAAATAATTGTTCCAATTTTATTTGTATTCCATCACATATTCTTATTTTGCAGAATTTTATATTTATTATAAATTTATTATCCATACCTAACCAATATTACTTATTTTATGAAGATTTATTATTTATTATTCTATAAGTGGGTACTAAATTGATAAAATTTGAAGGGGCTTAACCGTATTAAGTAATGACACAAATCATATTAATGGCCTATAATAATAACATAACTAGCCTTTTATCCGGCTTGTCAGCCACCATCTGGCAAAAAGGAGGATTGGTGGTGAATGCTTATAGTGTCACCCTTCAAATGACACCCCTGAGTAAAAACTCCTATGTACATATTCATATTGTACATAAAAACAAATACTATATACCATTATCTACACCTATTAAATTAATCTTGGATAATAAAATACGTACAAAATTATTTCAAATTTGACGTCTGTTAATAAAAAAAAAATTAGTCTTATTATTTAATGGAATAATATGAAAAAATTAAAAGACTATTTTCTGTACCATGTGATTATTTAGTGAAATTGGATAATCCTACTGAATTTTGCAACAAAAAAAGTAAGTTTATATAACATTTTAGTATTATATGACTATAATAATTAAGTCTGATATTTGAATAAATACATGTAGTGTGACTTAACATACGTACATTTACACATTTATATTATATTGTACGAACATTTATAAATAATATGATTGTAATTAGTGTTATATTATTTGATCCATTACTGAAATAGTGGAGAAGAATCTTTTAGATTTATAAATATAAGTAACAATATTATGCAAAGTATAACATGTTTTTTATCTTATTTTTCTAGCTAATAATAGGCAACGTATGTATTCAAACTTTTATAGAATCGTAAATATTTTTGATAATTAAATTAAAAATACCTAAGGCTAAAAGTGGAAAACAACAACTTACTTTCGGATAAATTCACCGTACTGTTATAAAACTACTATGCTTATGAAATTGAATAAAGTTTAATTTTTCGCACAAACCCGACAACCGTCGATGTGTGAAAATATATGATCTTTATTTATGGTTATGTCTAAGAAAAAATGAAGTCATTAATTGAAGTGGTCCGTGATGAATTTCTCTAAGTCAGGGGTGGCCAACTTTAATAGACTTGTGATCGATCTCTGAGTTTTTCTAGGTTGTCGCAATCGACCAAAAAAAAAAGTTGTCAATAAATAAAAATATATTATATTTACGTACTTGTGTGTTACACTTCTTTATTACTTTTATTATCCAATATAATTAAGTATTATTAAGGTTAATTTCACGATTTCACACAATAAGTATTTAAATATATTTATTACAAATTATTACTTCTAATATACTATACTACTTTTATTATTACTACTATTGTAATGTTTGTTTAATTATTATTCAATGAGATGTTTTTGTTGGCATTTGATTTGATAATTTCACAACTTTATTTTTTTTGGAAAAATATAAAACATTTCAAGAAAACACGATCGACTCTAATTTATCTCGCGGACGACCTGTTGGCCACCACTGCTCTAAGGGGTTTATAGTATCAAAAAAGTTGGAGCCACTGTTTTATAGTCTTACCGTAATGACTGATGATGATTTGTCACAAATATTATACCATCTGTAAGTACCCTACAGAAAAGATTTTTCCAAATTCAGCTCCTAAAGGGATAAAAAGTTATAAAAGTGGAAAAAAATAGAAAAAATAACTAGGTTGTACTGCTATCAGTATTTTTATATAGGTACATGGATTGGAGGCTTCGTATTTATATAGTATACAATACTTTTTCTTCAGTAATTTCATGTACAATAGAAATCCAAACAAATATAATTTTTTTAAGAATATTTTGGTGACTTGCGTTTAAAAAATATTTGCTTCATACCAAGTTATATAATTACATTAAAGTGGCGTAGCACTTTTAATATTTTTACAGGCAACGCCTAGTAATTCAACAAGTGTAATATACTAATAGCACCTAAATGTTGTTTTCAGCGTGTCATTGTAAGTAAATTGTGATATTCTATAATTTGTTACAGCTGAAAAATGTATTTACATTTAATCTCAAAGTCATAGCATATGGTTTTTTAATAATTATAATTAAGTATGTACATTGTTTGAATGTCAAAATCTAAACCTTCAGTTCGAAATAACTTCTGCTTGAATATGAAGTGAAAATATTGTCTTTACTATTAGTACTAGTCTCTAAATTTTAATTTTTAGTTTCAAAAGGCATTTATAAAACATAATAAAATTATTTAAATAGTTACGATAATAATATGTACATAATTTTTATATACATAATAAGCTCTAAGGGTTAAGTCAAATTTTTTTTATAAGTTGTTTTTGAGTTATAATTCTTTGATTATAACCTGAAATTATAAATATTAATATAACTATATACAAACAGCATCCTTAAAAAAAGCCAATTTTAGAGGTAAGTAAGCCTTCAATAATAGTATTTGGATTAACGAACGTAACGTTATCCCATACAAATATAATTAATTATAAATAAAAAAATTGTTGGATTTATTATTTAATTACCTTATTCTTTATTTACATTTTATTATTCAAGGCGACAGTATCGAAGTTTCTTTGTTCACTGCATTTTTTAAAATCAGTAAGTCAAACAAATAATATGAAAAATTAGACTTCAGTTTATGGTTGTAGTATATGAACAAAAAGAATTAAGCACCATTACCCTGTCTTGATGTCATCAGCTCAAATAATTAATCTAACATAATATTTTAGATTCTGAGTGAAGTTAGGAATATTTCGGATTTTTGATGATGTGGATTATTATATATATTATAAGCATTTTATAGGTGTTTCATAATTTTCGAATTAATTTAAAGACATTTGTGGGTAATGCATTTGAAATTTCCGGTTAAAAGTTTTAAACCGTGCACTTGGACGAAATTGAATCCTCTTGTTTAATGTATAAAAGTTGTTTTTTTTTTTTTTTTAATTTAAAAATAAAATATTTACAATTATCCGACTGTTAAATACAGTCAGTGAGGGACGTCAAGTCATAGAATTGAATATCTAGAGCCCCATTATTCCCTATAAGCCATGACTCAAATAACTAGGCTGCCCACGCTTACTATACCCGAGTGGTAGGGAAGAGTTACCAACACAAATATGCGGTTAAGGATGAAGGCTACTCAA